>PVKE010005690.1:0-57866 GCA_004027555.1 Craseonycteris thonglongyai
ACAGATTTTGAAGAAAATACAGTAAAGTAAACCCCCTTATTGTACTTCTACTCTTAGGTTTTCTGGATAACAATTTCTGACTATTAAACTGATCTCATAAGATTGGAAATATTCTAGGTGAATTGTTTTTCCAGACCTCAACCTTTTTACAAACCTATCTCTTCATGTGTTAATCAACAGAGAAATATGCACTGAGATTTCATCATCATTTTCTGTTAGGGATGGAAGGTTAGATGGTCCAGAAAGGTTGACCAAAACTCACTCTACTCCCAAGTAAACCAACATAAGCAAGACAAGCAGTGACAGCCTCTTAAAGAAGTTCCTGCTAATTTTCTGATTTTCCACCAGTTAAAATCCCAAGATTAGTCAGTGTTTCTTAAGTTATGACCTAAATGATAAGAAAGAGGCCGGCTATTAGACATATTAGAAGACAGAAGTCAACAAACACTATCTACTCAGTAAATACTAGAAGTTGAATATTGAAGGGAAAGTGATGTCTGTCTTTTCTTGTTCTTTCTTACAAATCGACTAAATCCAAAATGTTTGGGTAAAATAAAGTGGCAGATATCATTCATAGTAATTTGGAGCAAAATCAACCTTGATTCTACAGAGAATGTATGAGAAAGTTTAAGCCCAAATAACTTCACAAATGACAGGAGAAGGATAAAAAATCTAGGCATATATTTGAGCACTTCTCACCATGCTCATCTTTCGATTTCTATCAGTTGTAGGCTCAATAAACTAATAGGGCTATTTTCAGTGATACCCTTTCAACATAGAAAACTAAAAGACTAACCAAAGCAAAGGAACTGCTGGAGTTGCAGCATACGCTACAGAATCATATATCCCATAATGAGCATACTGGTCCCCAAATGTTCTCTTTCTTTGCTGCCCCTAGAGGCAGAAGTCAGAGCCTCAGCTTTTTCCTGGCTGCACTTGGCAACCAACAAATAACTAGAGAGAAGTCAAAGGTTTGTTTGGTGGATATAATAGAAGAGTAACAGTTGAGAGCTGCACCAAGACTTAATTGAGTTTTAAACCATAGATCTAGGCTAGATATAAAAAGAAAATAAAGCTATAAGAGAGTTAAATACCATGGGTGCCAAAACATTGTATACACATTTTAAGAGATGTTATCTATGTATTACTTTTTGAAGTTGAATTGAATCATGGTAGCAATGTGTAGCATGATGTTTGTTCAAAAGAAGTGTTAATTAAATGAATGCAAGTGTCAGCATGAGACAGATAGAACTGTCAAAGAAAATGGTGGAAACAGTTGTTGTTTGAAGAGCAAAACATCATTTTGAAGTGGTATTTGAAATTCAAGAATGTTATGGAAGTACAGTACAACCGCAATGGAAGCATGAGTATGCAACAAAATTTCCAACACGCCCAAAAATTGCACGCATTCATGATAAGTTTGAAGATGCATGGTAAATTGAAAGGGCATGCACAGCAATACAAGTGGATATTTTGGTCAGTGTTGCTCAAGCAGTAGTTCACCATAATCACAAGTGTCTGGATGCTGATGATAACCACTTTGAGCACCTCTTGTAATTGCAGAAGTCAAATGTGATTTGTATTCAGCTTTTGTTACCAGTATATATTGAGTATTACAATTTTAATACAGTTTTTTCCTTTCTTAAAATGTGTATAAATTTTATTTTTGGCACCCTCTGTATATTGCAAGAGAATGGTTAGATCCATCAACTGGATTATTTAACCATTCACTTACTCATTCAACCATTTGTTCAAATACTTATTAAAACTCAATGTGCTAGGCATTGGTAGGTTCTAAGTTTTTATTCATTCAATCAACAAATATTTATTGCATACCCACTATAAGTTAGGCATTCTTTTCAGCACTGAGGATACAGCAGTGAACAAACCAGACAAAAAAACCTGGCCTCATAGAGTTTACATTCTATTAGAAAAGAGAGACAATGAGTAAATAAGTATATAGAATATCATAAAGTAATAAATAATACAGAGGAAAATAACTCAAGAAGGAAGGGTAGTAAATACCAGGAAGTTTAGAGGGTATACATTTAGGAGCATCAGAGATCTTGCTGTCATATGTCATCAGTTTGGCTCAAATAAACTCTTACCGGTACAAAAAATTTTTTTTCAAACCATGACAGCAACAATTGATACAGTGAAAAATAGCATCAAAAGAATAAATATTATAAAATCACACAGAGAACTAAGTAAAGGTCAGTATGCCTATTTAAAAAAGAAAAAACATTTTAAAAAGGGTGCACATTTAATATAAAATCATCCAGGAAGTCCTTGGTAAGAATTTGTCATTTCAGCAAAGATCTGAAGGAGGTGAAAGAGTATACTGGGAAAGAACATTCTGAAATGAAAGAATGCTGAGGCAAAAAATTTCCAGGAGTAGCAAAGAGAAGCACAGCAAGTGAGAGGAATTAAAAAAATAAAAGACAAACTATATATGGCCTTTTACTTCACTGAAAAAATTGACATGTACACTGAAATGGAAAGGTCACTGGAAGGTTTGAAGGTAAGATATGATCAGATCTGTTTTAAAAGGATGACTCTGGCTGTTATTTTGAGAATAGACTATGGAAAGGCAAGGGTAGAAGCAAGGAGAAAATTGGGAGGCTAAGGCAAAAATCCAGGCAGGGACCAATAGTAACTTGGCCCAAGATGGTAGCTGTGGGACAGGAAGGAAATGAACAGATTCAGAAACACTGGAGAAAGGACAACAGCAATTTGCTGATATAGATGCACTTTGCCCTGAGAAACTGGGAGAATAAAGTTACTATTAACTAAGATGGAGTAGACTGTGAGATATTGCTTTGAAATAAATGTGTCAGAGTTCAATTTTGTACATGTTAAGTGTGTGATGCTAATTAGACATTTCAGTGAAGATGCCAAGTAGATAGCTAGATATGAGTCTAGAGTTTATGGGAGAAGTCTGGGATAAATATTTAAATATTGCTGGCATACAGATGGTATTTTAAAGCTCTGAAATTTCATTAGCTATCTAAGGCAGTATATGCAGACACAAGAAACATGCAAACGCAGAGGAGTAAGGACTAATAAAAAAATGAGACGGCGCTGGAATGGCTTTGCTTCCAACCCACCTCTTCCAGAGATCTTTGATCGTCTCAGAATAGGTTTGGTTTTTAAAATTGTATTTGCTTAAATCAGGATCCAAACAAGGTCCATAAGTGTGTGTCTTTTTTAATCTAGAACAGTAATTCCTTAATTCTTTTATTTTATGCCACTGATTTGTTGAACACAAATTGTTTATACTTTTAAAGTCCAAATTTTTTCTCTGATGTTAAGCTCTAGAGTCCCATCACTAGAAACTGATGAATTACTCACAGTAAATAAGGTATTTCTAGTCTTTGTTTGCTTTAAAAAGAATTGTTATGTGTTTATTTAGTTATTACCACTCTCTATAAGCCTGCGTTCTATATTCTGTAATTATTTTTCTCAAAATGACAGTGTCTATTTTTGAACAAGTCGCCTTTATTACAATTGCCAGAAAACATCTAAGCCAAAGTAAATGATAAAAAAATAAAATTGGGGATTCCAGGATAGCTCAGTGCTTTTAGCACAGGCCTCTCAATTGCGAAGTCCAGAGTTTGATTCCCAGCCCGGGCCTATGCGAACCCCATATGCTGAACTGCGGCACAACTGGTAACCACCAGGATGGCTCAGTGGCAAAGGTTCTCACCTCCTTTCCGGGAGGCTCCTGGTTCAGTTTCTGCCCTGTATGCCCCCACATCCACCTGTGTGAAATGAAACCATTTCACAACTAATGTACAACTGTGGCGACGACTGCAGGGCCTCCTTTCTCTCTCTCTCTGTCTCTCACCTCCTCTCAAACCATAAAATAAATTTTTAAAAAAGTTAAACTTATAATTTGTGTTCAGATTGGTCTATTGGGCATGGAATTGGGCAATGGCCCTAATTTCCAGTCTAAAGATAAATTAATTAGAATTTCACTACATGGTAATTACCCAATGTGCAATTTGTAAGGATAAAAATAAAATGACCCAATGACAAGGTTGTAATATAAACTTAAATGACCTTTGGAGACACAAAATACATATGATTTTTAAAAAGAATATAGCATTTATTTAAGGTTCTACTATGGACTGCATTATATATGATGAATTATAGGACTTATTAAGGTCAATCAAAATGTTTTAAAGACAGAACTCTTGCATATTTGATATCATTAGTTGGGTTATAGGTACTGACTATTAGGAAAAAGGGGGAAGAGATGGCGAGGAAGAGACAAAGAGGGAGGGGAAAAGGAGGAGAAGAATATGACAAAGGCACAGTAAGAAAAGAATGAAAAAGAAAGGGGAAAAAATCTAGCTTCCATTATCTCTTATATATACTCTTGTTTATATACAGGTTCCCAACCACTTATAAGAAACGGAACCAGCTTGTTTTAGTAGTGAGAGTTTCTCAGATTTTAGAGGAGTAATACGGTATATATTATGAAACACCTCCAGCAAAGATTGAGAGCAATGTCCAGTAATCTAACACATTACTATTTCTGCAGCAAACCTATGAATATTGACACTAAGTGGAATAAACAAAAACTATAAATAGTCTCATGTCAGATCAAGTCAGGTTTTGTCACACAAAATGCTTAGGTCAGGCTTGCCTTCAAATGAGTTAGGAAAACTCTCTTTTTCAGTCATTTTTGTATTCTAGAATTGCAGATAAGGAATTGTGAACATGTATTTCACTAAAGAGGCACACTAGCTTTATAAGAAATTCTATAATCTTCTGAAGCACTGAGGCATATTTCTAGGAACTTGAGGATGGAATTGAACCCAGTTAAAATTTATAACGATAAAATCAAGATTATACCTAAGGTCTTATCTTTTTTAAAATGGAAGTTAAAATTTAAAACAAATATTCCATTGTGTATTGTGAATATAAGAGTTTTCGATCAATGAATTGTTAAAGAGATCACATCCCCAATAAAGGACTTTGTCTCCATGCATGGCCTGCAGTGTGAACTCCATATGGATGCCCCATCCCAGACTTTGTCCACCTTGTGAGTATAAGATATTCAATGATCCAGTGAAAAACCGGATCATAAGATCCAGTTAACCTATACGTAGCCTTTATGATAGAGGGTTGTGTTGTAAATCTGTGTTTTATAAAGAGAGATGAGAGGCTTCAAGAGGAACAGAGAGACTTCCAGAAACAATAGATACTTAAACAAAAAGAGAGAAATCTTCCCAGTGATCAATTAGTTGTAAACTCTTGGGTAATTTGATGGAAAGAGCTGGGGCTGCAAAGTAGTACTGGTTATTTGACAAATACTTCTAAAATCACCTCGAAAGCAATGACTTTATCTGAGACTAAGAGTATATGCATATGGCTAGGGCTTCAGTAATGTGGATTGTACAAACAAGACTTAAACACTGACATTTAATTAATGAGCATACTGATGAGTTAATTACATACTCTGTTCATTACTCAAGAAGAATGTGGTCCAGTGTACAGGATTAAAATAATATGTTTAACATCTTCTGTTTTTGTTTTTTATATCATATCATATGTAATGTTAGTGATACCATAGCATAAATGGATGGAACACACTCAAAGAGACCTCTGTTGTACTCAAATAAACAAAAGATTTCATATCAAACTGGATGAAATGTCTGGTCACGTTCCCAACTTTCAGTACCCTCCTAGTACAGTTCCAATATGATATACTCATAAGAAAACCATAACTAAATGCTTGTTTTTCTACTTATAACTTTACAGAATAAGGAATTTATCAAAAGTGCCAGTCAGAAAAATTTTCAATGTCTCCAAAAACAGGGAAGAGAAGTTATCTTTATTCCTTTCAGTCTTGTAAGAATTTTACTATAGAATATATTTTTCTTTCTAATGCCAAACTGTAAATAAAAAGAAAGAAAAATAAATGTAAAGAAAGTTTTGGCTTTTAAAAGGAGCTCTTAATGAACAAACTGATTTCTTGATCCCAAAAAATGGGGGATTGCTGAGTTAATACATGCAATAGTCTTTGAACATGTGTCTGACACATAATAATTGCTTAATATGTTAGTTATCATTAAAAAGTAAAGCAGTGAGTTAATTGAACAAATTTTTAAAAATCTGATTTTTTTCAGTCTTTCTGGCAGCTCACAAATGGAAATTTGATTAAGAAAAGGAGAACACAGGCTGTATTTTGGAAGCTCATTAGTCTGAAATAGGCTTAACCTACAGATAAAGAAAATCGAAGCTCTTTAATCTTTTAAATATTTAACACAAAGAAAAATATTAACTTGAAGAAGAAAGAGGCATTGCTTATTGTTTTAGTAAGCAAACATACTGAAACTGCATTAAGATACAGATAAGGAAGAGAGACAAATCTAGAAGCCATCCAGAGACTTTTCTTTTCTTAGGAGTGGAAACAGGGTGGTAAAGAGACCCAAATTCAACTCAAGCACCATATCACATTTCCATATTCCAAACTGTCTTTTCTAACATCTCTGATTATTACATTTGGCTCAAGGTGGAGCTTTCATAAGAGCAATACTAGTGGTGAGAGAATTTCTACAGCTAAATTTTAGAAAACTGAATTCCACAATAAGCAAATGATTCTGTTTTTCATTCTCTTTCAATATATCTTATTTAGTCAGAGAGAAAGTTCCAGTCAGTGACAGTTTGTTCTTTCACTTGCTTAATCTTCCTTTTTATCCCTTTACCTGTTTAGAAAAATAATAATAAAGTGCATTTCACTTCCCACGTTCATTGAATTTTACATAAACACACTCTGAAGGTGAAGCAAACCTGACTGGTTTTCAATGTGAAAGTAAAATATAAAAATTGTTCTTTGGGGAAGCCGGGATGGCTCAGTGGGTTAAGTGTTCACTTTGCAGCGCCGGGGACCGAGGATCGAATCCCGGCCCCGGCCTGTGTGGAACCATATGGAAGCTCCCCCAGTTCAGTTCTCTTTCTGTCTCTGTCTCTGTATCTCTCTCTCTCTCTCTCTGTCAAAATAAAAAAATAAAAAAATATATATTTAAAAAAAAATTGTTCTTGTAGTTATTTCTAAACAGAACATGTCTCTAATCCTAATGTAGAAGAAATGTTTATGATCGGTATTTAATAATTTGGAGGTAAGGTTAAGATTGTAATCTGAGAATTATTTTGGTGTAAACCCTGCGGCCACAGCGCCACAGGTGAGTATTTTGGGGGTAAGCAGGAAACAGGGTTTAACAAAGAGAAAGCTTGGAGCAACTACTACATAGGTAGGCCACCCTATCCCAGTTCATATTTAATAACATTATTTTGTTTTTATGTATCATAATAGTATTGACTTTTGTACTTACCTTCACCTTGTGGAACATTTTGCTGGTTTTCCATTTAAGAAAATAATATTGATCTAAGATTTTCTTTTTAAATAAATAAATTCAAGCATAATAATGAGGCATTTAAAAATATTAAGTAAATGACATTAAGATAACACAAAGATTATGATGGTGGTACTCATAAAAAGTATGGTAAATACAAGCTAAAGGAAATTCTCTTCTTAAGAAAAAATAGATGACTTAGCAAGATGTTTCATTAATGGGCAAGAAAGGAACTTAATTTTTAAATTTTATTTCATTCTAATTAATTTAAGTGGCTACATGTGCCATGGGACTAACATATTGGACCACGAAGATCTAGAAAACTATGACAATAGGGCTATAATGGGTCTGCTTTGCTTCCTCTCTTGCCCCTTTGTAGTCTATTCCCAATAGAGTAGCTATAGTGATCCTTTGTAAATGTCCATCTAATCAGGTCACTTCTCTGCTTCACAATTTCTCATCACACTTAGAATGAAATTTCAAATCCCTACTTAGGCTGACAGCTCCCGGACATGATTTTACCCCAGGCTATCTTTCCCTCTCAACTTTTTACTCTCCCCTTCAGTTCCCAATACACTCAACTTCAGCCACAGTGCCTCAAGCCCTTCCATTTACAACACTCCTGACTCAAATATCCACATGACTAGCCTCCTGATTCTATTCAGCTCTCTATCAATTATCACCTAGCAGAAAGGCTTTCCTTGACAAAGCAATCTAATATAGGAGCATCACCCACTTCCTTTCTCTCATACCTTGTAATCAATTACATAAAACTTCATAGCACTTATACTTGACATCAAAGATTTAATCTTTATTGAATGTCTCTCACAACAAAATGTAAAACTCATGAGGACAGAGATTTTTGTCTCATTATTTGGTATATTGCCAAATGTCTAGGACATTGCCTGGCATACAGTAGAGTCTCAACAAATATTTATTGAATGACTAAGTAAACTTAAATCTCATTCACTTTCTCTCAGTCTCATATTTATATAATGTCATTATTTATATGGCACTGCATCAGAAACAATGTGAATTCAAATTGACAGCAGTCTAGATCTTGTAAATCAGATCACAACTATTTTCTTACAACTACTAGAAGATAAGCTTTAAGAATTCAAGGTTATATTCAGAAGAACAGTAAGGGAGAAAGTGAGAGAAAGCTAGAGACCTTATAAAATGCATGACTGAACCACTGAACAAACCTGTGAACTTCCTACCCCAAGATTTATGTTCACCATTTTACAGTAAGGTATTTTATCATTTGCAATGAAAAAAACTCTTATAAGTACTTCTCCAAGGATTCTAAAAAACTGATTATGTAACAGGATAATAGGGTTATGTAAAGACATTATTCTTGAGGCTTTTAAAATGCTATGTTAATTTTCCCAGAAAAGCAAAAACAAAAACAAAACAAAAAAACATGGTTAATAGATTTTTCATTTTATAACATCTCTTTAAATAGTAATATCTAAGGTTGGACAGTGCCTATATTTCAGTAGGTTATTCAAAGTACTGTCCACTTCATCTAAGTTGCTCAATTTGTTGGCATATGATCATATATTCCTTCATTATTCTTTTAATAAGTACGGAATCTGTTGTGATGTCACCTCTCATACTCCTGGTATTAGCAATTAGTGTCTTCTCTTTTTCCTGGTCAGTTTTGCTAGAGGTTTATACATTTGATTGGTCTTCTCAAAGAATTAGCTTTTGGTTTCATTAATTTCCTCTTTTCTCCTTCCTCTTTGATTTCTCCTCTAATCTTTATTATATCCATTGTTCTATTTATTTTTAAAATAATTTTCTACTTTCTTCTTTTTCTTTTTTCTTTTATTTTTATTGTTAAATTTAATGGGGTGACATTGATTGGTAACAATTAGACAGTTTCCAGATGTACAAGTCCACATCACATCACCCATGCATCGCATCATGTGGCCACCAACCACCCACTTTTTTCTTTTTCTAGGTGAAAACTGAGGTCATTGGTTTGAGTCATTTAGTGCTATAAATTTTCCCCTAGGCATTATTGCTATAGAAACTTGCATTCCACATATTTTGATATATTTTCATTTTATCCCAAACAATATACTTTCTCATTTCCTCTTTGAGCCAAGTGTTATTTGGTTTTCAAATATTTTAGGATTTCCAAGAGATGCTTTGTATGACTTGAATAGATGTGAATATATTAAAACTTGCTTCATGGCCCAGAATATGAACTATCTTGGTAGATATTCTGTATGCACTAGAGAACTATGTGCATTCTGCTGTTGCTGGGTGTTCTATAAAATGTAAGATCAAGTTAGTTGATTGTGTTGTTAAAGTCTTCTACATCTTACTGATTTTCTACTTGTTTTGTCAACTATTGAGAGAGATGCTTTGAAATTTCTTGACATTTGTAGACCTAAATTAAAAATGTCTCCTTCACAGTTCTGATTTTGCTTTATGTATTTTGAAGCTGTGTCATAGGGATATCAATGCTTAGAATTATTATATCTTCTTGATGAACTGTCATTATGAAATATTTTTTCACCCTGGTAACAATCTTTGTCCTGAGATCTACTTTGTCTGATAGTAATACAGCTAGTTTTTTAAATTAGTGTTAATATGGTATATCTATCTTTTCCATCCTTTAACTTTTAACCAAGATTGCACACAGATGGGTTTTGATTTTCTAAATCCAATCTGACAAGCTCTGCCATTTAATTGAGGTGTTTAAGCCATTTATATTAAATGTTTATTGATAGAGCTGGGTTTATCATTTTGCTATTTGTTTTTTATTTGTCCCATCTGATTTTTTTCCTCGTCTGCCTTTGGAATAATAATAATTTTTATGATTCCATTTTATCTCTTTTGTTGGCTTTTAGCTATAACTCCTTGTTTTATTAATTTAGTGATTACTGTAGGAATTATTTACACATCTTTAACTTATCAGTCAAGTTATTCAAGTGATATTATACTACCTCATATTAGAACCTATAATAGTATAGTTCCATTTCTCCTCTACCAACCATTGAGCAACTGCCATGCACTTTATTTTTATATGTATTATAAACCCCACACTACAGGTGTTATTTCTGTTTAGTCAATTATCTTTAAAGAAAAACTTTTACTGCAAATGTAAAAATATAAGCACATTAAAAAGTACCAGTCTTTACTCATAGATGTTTTATAAATAGGCTGACCAGACACACTATTTTAAAGATTTATTTTTATTGTTTTGATAGAGAGAGAGAGAGAGAGAAGGGGGAGGGCCCAGAACAGTCTCCATAGTTGCACATCGTTGGTTTTTCCACATAGTTTCATTCCACAGGTGGGCTTGCGGCTGCACAGGGCAGGAACTGGGCCGGGGTCTCACCCCAGTGAGAACTGAACTGGGGGCACTCCCCAGCTCAGCATGTGGGTCTGCACGGGCCGGGGCCGGGATTCGATCCTCGGTCCCCAGGGCTGCAAAGTGAGTGCTTAACCCACTGAGCCATCCCGGCTTCCCCCAGACATACTATTTTAAAAGGGAAAGAAAGCAACAGTACTGTCCTGTTTCAGACAGTACATATGGTTGGCATACTGACACCTTGAATTTAGCCCAGTGAGATTAGGTGACCATACAGTTTGAAATGGGACAGGACCATTGTTTTCTGTTCTATTTAGAATGATACATCTGGTCAGCCTATCTATAAACTATTCCCATATGACATCAACATTAATAGTAGTAGAAGTCAGATTACCTAAACTTTTTTTTTCCAGTTAATTGATCTTGTAAGTAAAGTCACAAACTGTTACAACTGTTATTAAATATGAAAGAGAAAAGTTTTTAAATCACTTAGGTCTATAGTCCAAGCAATTGGTGGGAGATCTGGCTGAGGTGATGCAAAGGCTGGCTCCCTGAACACAGGGTTCATCACCTCCCTGGAATAGATGAGGAGGATATGTTTTTCCCACTTTATAACTGTAGAACACACATTCTGAATTATGTGAAACTAGAAAAAGAGAGCAGGAGGACTCCTTGGTTTCTACATTGTGTAAATTTTGAATTAAAAAAAATATGTGTTAGAGTTAAAAGTGCCAATTGAGCGATCTTGACTACCCAACTGGAAACACTTTGTGATACATGTGTGAAGAATTGATGACATCTGCTAAGCTGTCTACCAATTCTTTTATTCGTTCCTCCTTGACTCTTTACTTGATCCTTTTTGATCTATCATCTATTCTATACTACTTCCTACTTCTTACGGCAATGTGGAAAATTGGTAAAGCACCTAAATATTAGAGTCAGGCAGAATGAGTTTAAGCCAAGTTGATCCATTTAATAGTTGTGTAATCTTGGACTAGTTGTTTCACCCCCTCATAGCTTATTTTCCTCATTTGTAATAGAAAAACAATAATAGTACTTAATAATAGGGCTATTAGATGGATGAAATAAAATTATATAGGTAAAACTCCTTGCCCATAAGTGATCAAAATGTTAACCATTATTTCATTATTGCATTTTGAGATTCTTATAAAGTAGACCTATAATCTTTTTTCAGCCTTGTATCAATGCCCTTTTAAAGACATTTAAATAAACAGAAATATATACATATATATATTTAACAATGTATTTAGCATTTCCAATGTTCTTCATTTCATTGCATAGTTCCATTTGGTATCATTTGCCTTGTGACTGAAGGACTTCAAAACTTCTTGTAGTGCAGGTCTCCTGGTGATAAACTCTTTCGGCTACTGTACCTCTGAAAAGTCTTTACTTCACCTCATTTTTAAAAGATATTTTTATTGGGTAGGAAATTCTAGGCTGACAGTGTCAGTATTTAAATGATGTTGCTGCATTGTTTTCTAGTTTGCATTGTTTCTGAACAAGAAATATATAGTCATCCTTATCTTTGTTTTTCTGTACCAAATGTCTTTTTTTTTCTGTGGCTGTCTTTAAGATTTTTTCTTTAACATACAGTGCCTTGGTGTAATTTTCTTCATGTTTCTTAAGCTTTGGGTTTACTGAATCTAGGGGCTTATAGTTTTCATCAAATTTGGGAGAGTTTCAGCCATTATTTGTTGAAATATTTTTTCTATCTGTCTTCTTTCTCCTCTCCTCTAAGGACTAAAATGTCATACATATTAGGCCACTTGAAGTTATCCCAAAATTCACTGACTAAATCTTCTTTTTTAAAGCTATTTTTCTGTTTCATTTTGAATAATTTATGTTACTATGTCTTCAAATTCACTAATCTTTTCTTCTGAAATAATTAATCTGTCACTAATTCCATTCAGTATAATTTTCATCTCAGACATTAGTTTTCATCCTTACAAATTCAATGTGTTCCCACTTAACTTTTGAACATTTGGAAAACAGTAATAAAAACAGCTTTAATATACTTATCTACTAATTCTAATTTCTCTGTTGGCTCTGAATGTTTCTCTGATTTATATTCTCAATATAGGTCATATTTTCCTGCTTCTTTGCATGCCTGGAGATTTTTAATTGGATGCCATATAGTGAGAATTTTATCTTGTTGAATGCTGAATATGTTTATAAGTATTCTTGAGTTTTGCTTGTGGGTGAAATTAAATTATTTGAAAACGTGGAAGTCTGACTCTTTTGAGTCTAGAGTTTAAGATGTGTTAGATGTATTTAGGCTGGTCCAGAGCAATGCTCTGACTATGGCTAATTATTCCTCACTACTGAAGAAAAATTCTGCATCCTTTACCTAGTGCTTCATGAATCTTGAGGTTTTCCAGACTGGTTTGTGGAAACAGCACCCTCCCTGGCTTTGTATACGCAAATACTATTCCCTCTAATCCAGCTCAAGAAGTTTCCTCACATGCAAGTGTTATGGACCACTAAGCTGAATACTCAAAGGGGACCTATCTCCGCAGATATCCAGGGTTCTCTGTCTAAGTTCTCACCTCTCCAGTATACTCTGTTCTATTAACTCTAGTTGCCTGTGTCTCCCTAGACTTCAAGCAACATATTCTGAATCTAAGGATGCTACCATTTTCTACCTGATTTTCCACACCTTGAACCACAGCCTACAAATTCTCAGTTCAGTAAGATGTAAACTCATAAGGCTCACTGTGTTTCTGATTCTCAGGGATATCACTGTCTTTCGTTGTCTTTCATTTTGTCTTCATTGTCATTCAGTGTCTTAAAAACTGTTGTTTCACATATATTGTCCATTTTTAGTTGTTGTGGGCAGGAAGGAAATCTTGGCCCTGATATTCTATCTCAGATACAAGCAGAAGTTTTGCTAGCATGTTTTGTTTATTTTTCTGTACTGAACTACTTTAAATGGCATCTCAGTTCAATCATCCCTGATGGATTAGGGTCAAATCTTGCATAGTTAGGAGGCTGCCCCTCTAGATTGTTTCTGTGTTGATCTTTTCACTAGCAGCCTTAAAGGCAGTCATTCTTCTGTTTAAAAAGTATATTTGAAAGAAACAGTATTAAGAGGAAGAAATTTTAATGCTATTAACATAAAGAAGAATGTCTTAAAGTTTGTACTAATTAGTAAGTCAGAAAGTGATTTTCATTCTATAGGGTTTCTATAAAAAGGGTTTCCTTTTATAACTCTTGCAAATGAAGAGAACATTCATGGGAAGAGCAAAGAGATACTGAATGTAGAGGCAGGGCAAGGAAGAATGGCAGATATTGAGAAGGGATCAAGAATGAAATTTTTCTATGAAAAATCATGGGAACGAAATCTCTCACACATTTATGTATTAGATATTGCCTCTATATATTAATATTTTAGGCAATAGTATCTTGTTCTTTTCTTTCTTCCTATAAAAACATCCCATGTTTACTTAGCTAATATGCTAAAGTAAAATACTCATCAAAGCAGACAGCTGGATGCATTATTATTCCTTAATAAATGTCAAAATAAAATATGACATGTTCATGCAAATGTGAGATAGCTACAATAATCCAGGGCAGGCCTGAGCAGACATTTTTATGGCAAGGGCTACTTCTCTAAGTGTCATAGTCCACTAGCTATTATATTATTCAGGTGGTCACTAGCAAATTGCATGACTGTCCATCAGTAGGCCATAATCAATGTCTTGCACAGTCTTGATCTAGGACATAGGCTGCATACTAGTGGCTTTATTTGTCCTGCAGACATGTTGTATTTGGCCTATAGAGTGATGACCTACATCATATATTACAAAAGTATATATTTGTGGCCAGTAGTTATAAATTAGAAGATTTCCCAAAGCAGACAGATTGCATAGAAAAGTCTTAAGACATATGGCAGCACTCAAGATGTCCACTTTAGCTAGAGTCTGAGCCCTTTGGTTCACATCATTCACTATGGTTTTCCTCCCTCCCCACTACCCCTGGCCCTTCTTGCTCCTTGATCAAGTAATGACACCTGATCAAGGGTACATATAATAATATCCTAACAAATTAACTTGTATTTTTAAACTTAGAGAACAAATGTATAAAAGCATGAGCAAAATATGTTTTTAAAGGGGAAATAGGATTACTAGAAAGCTACATTGAAAAAAAGTACTTCCTTCCTTCCAACTGTAGGAAAGTTGTATCTGGGGCACATTTTTAAACTACAGACTTCTGGGGGTCAAGAAAATAACCCCAATATGTTCAATTTTAGCAAATTCATAGGTAATTAAGATATAGTTCAATTTGGATACCATACTCTATTCTGCCTTTTGTCTATATTTCAAAAGGCACTCATAAAATGAAGCATAATTGCAAAGAACTAAAATACTGTTAATTATAAAATTATTTTTCTAATTAACTTTTCTTCTCAATGTATTTTATTTAAGCAGAAAGACAAATCTGAACTTTAGGTACACAGTAATAGTAACTCCTGATTTAGTCTTCAGTACTTGTGCTTAAGCCAAAAAAGAAAGAAAATTAGAAGAGCAAGCATGTTTAAAACAATTGTTATACACCAAATTTCTATATATCACGAGTTTTATATTTTGAAGTTTCTTTGTACCACATTGCTCTATAAAGTAGAACTGAAATAGATCTAAGTTTCCCATCCAGCCATAAAATGATCCAGCATCAGCAATACCCATTGTGTGTCAACCTCACTTAAAAGAAAAATTTCAAGTTCACAAGCAAAACAGTATTATTAATGGTAAGACATCCAAGTTTGCTTTTACTACTTACAGATTTTTAGCTGCTAATAGGAGTGGAGATTAACAGGCCAAAAGTATTTGACTAATGAGGTCATTTGAAGGAAAAGAAGAAAACCAGAAAAATAAAGATCTACTTCAATACATGTATGAAAAAGCAAAGAACTTTTTAGCATACTAAAGTTTCATGTTAAGAAAGACTAAAACATCAGTATATCACATCATCATTCATTAATGTTTCTTCCTAGCTTTGTCAATACTGTTACTGAAAATAAAGGCAGGGTATAAAAGAGAGCACCCTAGGGTGGGAACCTAGAGGTAGGAATAGGAAGATGACAATCTTGTACAATACAGAGTTTACCTATTCTAAAATATAAGGTACTTAGAAATAATAAAATAAACTTTATGGAATATAACAATTAAAGTTTGCACAGTTCATCCCTTTCTGGGAGCAACAAAACTGTTTACTTAATGAAAGAACTGCATGATTATCTAAACTATTTGAAAAAAGAACAGTATACAACATTTAAGTGGAAAAAAGGATGTGAAGGCAGTTAAAGGAATGGATTAATAGTGATTTTAATTTTATGTTGAAAGAATTTTAGAATATAAATTCCAAGTCTCCAAATCAGAGCAAATGTCAACCAATTATATTGTGAATGAATTTTAAACCCACGTGCTAAACTAAAATTTAGAAACTTTTGTAGTTCTCCTATCAGACACTTTTTATACCACCCCATACAAAGCATCCTGGCCTACTGAAAGAGCTGATTCAGAGAAGAATCGAAACTTTGTTAGCAGTCACCAACAGTTTGGGTCTCTCTAAATAACAGCTGTCAAACAAACCAAAGGACATTTTTTAAATGCACTAAGAATGGAATAGAGAGTTGGTCATAAACTATTCTTAATGATCATACCTTAATAAGATCATTACTTCTAACCCTAAACTAAAAGTTATAAATGATTTTCACAGTTAAAATATATAGTATGTTGTGATTAAGTACACAGGATCAGATAGCCTAGATTAAAAATGTTCACTCTCCCACTTAATTATCTGTATTATTTGGGCAAATTAATCTAACTCTCCCTCAGTTTCCTTATCTGTATTTTACAGTATTAAACACCTTAAGGGCTGTTTTGAGGAACTGATTTTTTATTGCATTAAACAGTGCATTTTATAAGTGTGTATTATCATTATTTTTATTGAAACATCCCTGTAAAATAGTAACCCAGACTCAAGTATAACTGCATTACAATCAGTAAGACTTCCATATTGGAAAAAAAAAAAAAAATCTTCAAGCAAAAAATATTATAATCTGTTCCTCAGCTCAACAGAACAGATTCTGTGTCAAGAATTCTTCACAATCTAATCTTTCTACTCACACATGCCTTTATATACCACCATTTTGAACATTTTGTTTCTTTCTGGGTTTTATTTTTTTTTTTAAGATTTATTTTGGGGAAGCCGGGATGGCTCAGTGGGTTAAGTGCTCACTTTGCAGTGCTGGGGACCGAGGATCGAATCCCGGCCCAGGCCCATGCGGACACATGTGCTGAACTGGGGAGCTCCCCCAGTTCAGTTCTCTCTCTGTCTCTGTATCTCTCTCTCTCTGTCTGTCAAAAAACAATAAAACATAAATAAATATTAAAGATTTATTTTATTGTTTTTGAAATAGAGACAGAGACAGAGAGAGAAAGAGAATGGGAGGGCCCAAAGCAGTCTCCATAGTTGTATGTCATCAGTTTTTGACATGGTCTCCTTCCACACAAGGTGTACAGGGTGGGAACAGGGCCAGGGACCTCCTGCATGGCATTTATTTTTAAATGAAAGTTTTCATAAATAAAAATGCAAAACAAAATTTATAATCATGCTTTATTACATTATATTTCCATGTTATAAAAAAACCTCTTATCAACCTAATTTTTGATGATCATAACATTCCCCTGTAAAGATTTAGAATACTAAGTTTAAAACATTCCTCTTGTGTAAGCTACTATATTTATGTTGTTGCCAATTTCTTACCATTACAAATAATGCTGTGATAAGCATTTAAACATATTTAAACATTTCAAAAGGACACTTTATTATCTTTACTAAACAGTTTATAGTAAAACTTGATGCTATGAAGACTACAGGTTAGTAGAGGGAGACTTTGGGGGCAGAGAGGAGGAGCTGAAAATATTTGCAAGAACAACTGTTTAAAAGCTTATGAAGATTTCATAAATTCAGATTCCAACATAGACTGTGGAGTTCTCTTTCATATTTCTATGTAAACTGAGATAATTTTTGCTCCTCCTTGATAATGTTTTGTTCTTTTTCATTTTTTTATGTAAACAGATAATTTTTTGCTGCTTATTTCAAAAGATACTATTCACATGAGAAGTTGTGCTTAAGATAACTGTCTTTGCAGTCAAACAGACATGGATTGAAAATCCCTACTTCTTCAGCAACTAGCTGTGTGACCTATGGCAACTCCTTAAGCCTCTCTAAGCCTCAGTTTTCTCATCTGTAAAATAAGAATAATAACATCTATCTCACAGGATTATTGTAAAGATGAATAATTTTATATGCATCAAATTCTTAAAATAGTGCCTACCACATAGGAAATACACAAATAGTATCTTGTCATTTTTAATGTTCATTTAGATGGTTTGAAAGACATAAATATGTGTATGTGTGTGGTTTGTGTATAAACTATTGGCTTAATGTACAGATTATGATGGCACAAATGCATATTTATAAAATGCTACATTATAGCTTTTAATATGTTCTCCAAAAAATTATTGTTCAGTCTAAAAAGCTAATTGTCAAAATACAGAGATGGAAATATAGTGATATTCCTCATTAGCATTGCAAGAGGATTTAATAATTTTTTTAATTAAATAGTTTTAAAGGAATCATAAACATGAATTAGGCTACTTATAGCATATACTATTGAAACTGTTTCTTTTGAGATAAAAATAAGAAATTCTTGATTAAGATTTTGGGGTTTTTTTTACATGATTAAAATGTCCAATACAGTTAAAAACACACTAAGTGAGCTAGGAGTAACTTATAAGCTAGAGTAACATTTCTTCTAGATTTCTTTTTTTTTTCTTTTTGCTCAGAAATATGAAGTAGTCAAAAAGTTAGCAGAAAAGGAGAATGTACCAGCCATTATGTACATTTTATCAAAGTAATGACAACTAATCCTTTAGATGATTTGGCCAGTAAGACTATTTTTAGAGGCCTAAACTAAATTTTACTGTTACATAACAACCAAGTAGGTGACTTTAGGCAATCCACCATTATTTGTAGATAACCAGTAATTTCTGTAATATGTTGTTTCAGAAATTAAAAAAAAAAAAAAAAAAAGTCAAGTCCTGAATTGGTAAAATAATATATTTTGAAATTTATGTCTTACATCACATTATATATAGTAGATAAAATATTTATCTGAATTAAAAATGACATCTGGATCGATGTGGTGATGATGTGAAAAAATGAAAAAAATTAAAAAATAAAGGATAGGGTTCACTTCAAAACTTTTTAGGAGTCAGTACCTGCCAAGTACAATGTTAACTTCTAAGAAAAGAATATAAAATTATTTTGTATCTAAAGCAATTTTCAGAAAATATTCCCAATTAATTTTACATTTTAAATCCTAGTAATAGCTATCATCATTATAAATAAGTATAAAGGTTGACAGTAAAGTCACACTAGTGGCAAATAAAATACCCAGCTACCATAACAGAATATTAAACAACAGGATGAGGTTTTTACTTAAAGACTTTCCCCAAATTTACAGTTTAGAGGGCTCATTTTAAAATATAACCCCCAAATCCAGAGTAAGTGAACCAAGCAGCAACTAATTCACATAGCATTTTCAGTTGAACAAACATCACATACTTTACCAAAACAAGATCCTTTGTCAGCTTGTTCTAAGGGAGTGGCAGAGTTCATCAAATGATAAATATCTTTGATTCAACCAATTGGTGGCTTATTAAGCAAATTTGGAAAGTGCTGAATAAAATCACTTTCCATTTCACCCAGTTCTCCTAATCTCAGTGTTTTTCTCCTTATTGAAGTCCCCATATTTTATTTGACTATTGCAGAGTGCAGTAATTCCTACACCTTACTCTTTATTTTCTGCAGACTTGGATTTAGGCTGTCACTGTTCAAATTATTCAATTTCAAATTGATAAGGCCTATAAATCCTTATCAATCTCTCATTACTTTCCCAACAGTGATGATTTCTAAACTTTACCTCTTTTCTCAAACTTCCAATTCTTCACCACTACCCAAACCATACTTAAGAGCAGATAATCTTTCCACCTCTGACAGTACTCTCTGACAATAACAGCATTAAGTGGAAATTCTCTTACAGAACCTAATTTGCATTTCTGTCATCAGTAGACCCACATTTACCTTTGTAGCCTTCCCTTCAATCTTACAGAAAAATGTTCCTCTCTTCACAACTAAAGCTAACAACTCTACCTTGGTCTCATTTCTTCCCATCCAAACAAATCCTGGTAAGAAAAATTACACTTTGTGACTCTTTCTGTCATTTTAAACATCTTATTCTCACAAAGCCACAGTCTTTTACCATCTTTAATTTTTAAAAGAATTATTTTCTGACCTATGAAATCTCCCAGATCTTCCAAATCTCATCTATTTTGGCATCAAATACCATCCTCCATCTCAATTTCCTTTCCTTTTCCCTTCCATGTCAGTGTGGTAAAATGATTCTTTTGATGGTATTAATAGTCAACTGATCACACCATTCTCTTTCTTCTTCTTCTCTTTGGTTGTCTTTCTTTAGCTTGACACTATTGTTCACATACCCCATGACAGACTATCCTCATGCACTTTTTTAACATTAAACTTTTCTAGTTCTTTTACCCTTAGATAATTCCTTCTCTGTCCTCCTACATGACATCTGCATCATTCATCTTCTATTTTGTTCTGATACACTACTTGTTCTAATTAGACATCTAATAATGTTATTAGACATCTAATAATGTCTGTAAAACAGCCCAAATTCTACCTACCAAGTGAATCCTCTGATTAAATCCAGCCACACTTTCTTCCTTTAAAGTTTTACTGCACTTATACATGGTTTTGTAATATATAATGGCTCCCCATCTTTCCTATCTGTGTCTTTTTTAAACGTAAATTTAAAGGTTTTTGGTAGAGACAATTTTTCTTTTATTTTTCAGTATTTTTTAAAATATAGAAAGTAATTCTGAATAGGTAGTCAAATACTTTAAGCTATATAATTACTTTACACAAGAAGCAAAAGATATTCAAAACAAAAATAAATTTACATTACTTATAGAATATTTCTAATTGTTGAAATTTTAACCATAATCAAACAATCCTCTGGGTATATTTTCTACTAATTTCCATATTTTTCACATATTCAAGGAGACATGGCAGATTTGCCCATTTTATTTTCTTTAAAATCTTAGCCAGTTCAGTCTCAAAGTGGCCTATATGTAGCTACCATGTCTAAAAAGATCTTATACATAAAACAATCTGATAACCAATATATAGCCAGTGACCTAGTAATCAAAACAATGTATACTAGAGGCTACAATCTAGGTAATAAAGAGATAAGCCATACTTTTTCTCAGTAATATTAATCATATTACTTGGGCTGTTATTTCCCCTAATATATACAGCTAATAGGGAAGTAAAAGGTAAAGAATTCTTATAAAATGAATCACTAGGCTGTGCCCAATCATTTTGTATGTGTAGTAACTCAGGAATAAAGCTCACAAAACGTATGGCAGATGTAATTATATCCATTTTACAGATCAGACACAGAAAGATTAAATTAGTTATCCAAAGTGACTCTAATTACTAAAAGAGACAAAGTCTAAACCAAAGTATCTATATAAATTCAAAATTGTACTCTTTCTAATATACTATGCTTCCTAATTAATATTTGCATGTGAATAAACAAATCATGACACTAAGAATGAACATAAATACAATAATTTTCTTTTGTTTAAGGTCAACAATAACTCAATTCAATATTTCAATTATAAGTTGAATACTGCTTTTTAAAATGTGTATTGATGTATATTATTTCAAGAAATTAAGTATCAAATAAGGCAAAGTATAAAAGTACCAACGAATCTTAATGGCTGTGAATTGGCCTCCTGGTTCTTAACTATCCTCTAGGTCAAGACACTTTAATGTGCAGTATTTATGTGTTGGATATCAAGTGGTAAGTCAATAAAAACAAGCATCCCATTCCTTCCAAAACCCAGCATATGGTCTATAATTTATTCATGTGTACTACAACCAAATTCCATGAAACTGGAAACAAACAGAAATCAGATGTTAGGTAGTCTGGAAAGAAAATATTTGGAGTCCTAATATCTATATTCTTTCATTAATTTAGGGGCCATGCAGTGCCCAACAAGAAACTATGATTTCCAGCTTCCCTTAAATATAGGGGTGGCCGATATACGGTAAACAGGTCATTGAGTAAGATTTTCAAAAAAATTCTTTAAAAGCATCTGAATCAGCTGGAAGGCACACCCTTTTTGCCATTTTTTCCAATTTCTTCCATGGTCTGTCTACCTGGAAAAACAACATTTTGAATAGAATTCTAGCAGCCATTTTGTGACCATGAGGCCATCTTAAGAATGAAAGCCATGCATTAAGGAGAGATGGAGAAGAAAAATAAAAGGTGTCTGGACTCACTACCATCTCCTGAACTGCCATAGCAGCTCTGGAGTTTGTAATATGTTAGAGAAGAATAAATCCTTACCTTCTTTAGTCTATTGTTATGCTAGGCCTCTTGTACTAACAACCCAAAGGCAGTTTCTAACTGGAAGAAGCAGAACAAATCATTGCAGTGTTCTTGGATAGGGTGAGCACAAAGAGTATCTCAAGCATCATTTCCCCAATTAGTGCTTCTATTATGAGAGATGCTAAGAGATGTACTATACATTCTGTAGTTAAAGTATCAAATAAATGAAAAATGATATAGGTGATATCATCCTTGAGAGTCATAAGGTATATTATATTAACATATTAAAGGTTCTACAGTATTCACAGTATCAGCTAGGAAATGTGCCCACAAATACCTGCTAAAGAACTTTAGGTTATGCTACACAACACTTACTCCTAGGAACATAGCAACATAGGAGTCACACATATTAAATGATATTAATAACTCTGTGTTTGTGAGACTGTGAACATGTACATTTAAATATACTGGAATTTATGTGTGTGAGTGTGTTACCTTTCAAAATAGACACTTTTGGAGGATGTATACCCTTGTCCTCAAACATTGTATTATCAAAAACATTTGTCTTTTCTAATTAAGTTTATAGCCATATTTTAAAAATCACTATTTTACTTTATTATCATTTTTCATTTTAATTCAATATGTTATTTAATTTAATGAAACCTACTCTCAAAGAAGAGAGATGCCACTAGAAAGAATATTCAAAACAACATCCCATATGTTTTTAAAAATAACTGTAACACAGGAGAGATGTAGTTCTAAAAATGAGTAGTCTGAAAAGAACATTTATTTTTAAAAGTTCCACTAACTGTATAGAAATTAGGCACATATTACAGATATCAACAAGCCCAAGAAATGAATGGAAGAGACATGTAGTCCAAGGAACAAAGTAGGACCATAACTCTGAAACAAAAAAATACACATTTAAATTTATATATTACCATTACCAGTGTTAAAACAACAACAACAACAACAACAACACTGGTATAAGCCAAAGATAAATACACCAAAAATAATAATAGCTAATTTATCAAATACTTAGTATACATTAGGCACTGCTAAGTACTCATTTGGTCCTTACAACCATCCCATAAAAGAGGCCTGGTTATTGTCCTCATTTTGCAGATGTGAAAACTAAAATACAGGGAGGTTAAGGAACTAGCACAAGGTCAAAGAACTAATAAACCAGAGTCAGAATCAAAGTCCAGGCAGCCTGGCTCCAGAGTCTATGTTCTAAATACCATGCAATACTGTCCCTCTATCAAACAGGAGTGGTCAACACCATACACAGGTGCATCTAAAAACAACTCATATGTAGTATTCAGATAGTCACCCATGTTTGTGAAGTTTTACCAGGCAATTTTACATGTTAATTTTATCTTCACAGCTGTTTTGTATCAATATATCCTATCAATAGATTGATTTACTTGGCATAAATTCATATGATTAGGCTATGTGGCCACAGACTATTCCATTTATCTTCTGACATAGAAATGGGATGTCTTTGTGTATCACTAGTGCCCAGTAGAATGCCTAGCAGAAAATACAAATTAATTGTCTATTTACAGAATACAGAACAATTAAAAAGAGAGCTGGACATCAGAATGTGAATAGATCAGTCCAGATTCATCATTACTACTACGAAAAACACTCAACAACCTCAGCTCACCAACAATGATTCTTTAGTATTACTTTAAGTGGGAGAACAATATTAGCCATTTTTTAATTAAATCTTAATATTGCAATACAACCGTAAAATCCCCTTGAAGTTAGAAGCAGCCTTGACGTACTAAACACTGAGAAAGATTCAAATGAAATTTTAAAAACCATAGCTCGGTTTGGTCTTTAGTTATACAATGGGTATAATATAGTATGTAACTATTTAAAATATTTTCTCTTACTTAAAAGTTGAAGGAAATTCTTATTAACTTTTAATAATAGAGAATAATATGTCTAGATTTTTATTGTAACTATAAGAATTATACAACTATGAACATTGGAGGATATATTGACTTAAAGTTTAACCGAAGTAACAGTATTGTTGCTTACTATGTAACAACTTATCCTTTTTGCTCTTCATCTCTATATACTTCAAAGCACTGCCAGAATTTCAAAGTTCTGATTGAACTCAAGCAAATGGTATATATCTACAGTACATTTTACCTGGTTCTGATTTGATAGTTGAACATTTCTGAACTAAAGCTTCTATTATATTAATCATATTTTTAATCATTACTGTTTATTTAATTATTTTAAATATTTTAAGGTGGTCACATACTACATCACACCCAATGTGTAATTAAAAACCAACTGAGGGGAAGCTGGGATTGCTCAGTAGGTTAAATGCTCGCTTTGCAGCCCGGGAGCCCGAGGATCAAATCCCAGTTCTGGACCATGTGGACCCATATGCTGAACTGGGGTGAGCCCCCAGTTCATTTTTTGCGGGGGCCTATGCAGGAGGCTCCTGGCCCAGTTCCTGCCCTGCACAGCCCCGCACCCACCTGTGGAGTGAAACTATATGGAAAACTAATGCTGTCAACTATGGAGACTTCTCTCCGCCCTCCCCCTTCTCTCTCTCTCTCTCTCTCTGTCTCTCTGTCAAAAACAATACAAATAAATCTTTAAAAAAAAAACACCAACTGAGCTATGGTTTTTTGTTTTGTTTTGTTGTTTTTTAACAAAACATTTATTCCAGCTTCCATGAAGTGCAGCAATTAGAATACATTTTAGCTTTGGTAAATTTTCACACAGTATTTAGAAAATTGAGATATGTTAGATTTGAATCATTGCCTCAAGCTCACTCTTTAACAATAAGGGAAATTCCTATATCAAAATACTAATAATTTCTTTTCATTTCAAAAACTGAATTGAATTATATTTTCCAGAAGACATATTTGACTACACTAAGACCTAAAACAATTAATTATCCCTTAACAGTGTAAATGTTTATCTTAAAAATTACACTTTTCTAGAAAAAGTGCTTAATACCTAAATAGTACTAAGAGAAACAAATTATTTTTATTTTTTTTTAAGATTTATTTTTATTGTTTTTGACAGAGAGAGACAGATACAGAGACAGAGACAAAGAGATGGGGGAAGGCCCAGAGCAGTCTCCATAGTTGCTCATCATTGGTTTTTCTACATAGTTTCATTCCACAGGTGGGCACAGGGCTGCACTGAGCAGGAACTGGGCCAGGGTCTCACCCCAGTGAGAAGTGAATTGGGGGCACTCCTCAGTTTAGCACATGGGTCTGCAAGGGCCGGGGCCAGGATTCGATCCTTGGTCCCCAGGGCTGCAAAGCGAGAGCTTAACCCACTGAGCCATCCCAGCTTCCCCGAGAAACAGATTTCTTAAAAGGGTTTTCTTATACGTATTAAAAAAATTTTCAACCTGGAGAGGAGGGAGGAGGGGGGAGGGGAGGAAAGTTGTGTGGGGAGGGGGGAGTGGGCACCAGATATATCGGGTTGGAGGGGGACCTGATTCTGGGAGCTGGGCACATAATGCAATGCATGGGTGATGTGATGTGGAGTTGTCCATTGGGAAACTGTCTGATTGTTACCAACCAATGTCACCCCATTAAATTTAACAATAAAATATAATAATATTAAAAAAAAAAAAAATTTTTCAGACTATATTTTTCTTTCAAAAACCACTACCTTTGAAATATTTACCACATTCTCACATTATATAATCATTCTAACCTTAATTTAAGTTATTCAATAAAAGTGTTTCATTTTTGTTCCACAGACTATATTAGAACTAGGTGAAAAAGTACTAATACATGAAAATGGTATTATATACCTGCCATTCCATCAGGCATCATTTCAAAAAGAACAAAATTCTGAGTGAAAATTTGTCTCATCTGAGTAAGTAAAAAAGCATGTGTTTATGTACAAAAAAAAAAAAAAAATTACCATCTACCAATAAGGAAAAAACTACAAAGAAAGAATACTTTTAACTGAAAATAATTTGTTTCCATTTCTACTCAGAACACACTAAACCAATAGAGAAAACTTTAATTTTACGTGTTACTGACGTGCAGATGAGAGGAACTACATGGTGCAATTGGTTCTCAGCTGTGTGTGCATCAGTAGTTAACAAATGGCAAACACCATGAAAATTCATGATATATTATTAGCTTACAACAATCTCAAATTATCTAGAAACCTCATTTTTGTTGACGAAGATGCTTTCCCATATGAGAAAAAAATAGTCTCTTGTGCATATGCATGTTCATGTCAAGACTAATGAGATCATTTCCTGTTGAAAAATTCAATCATATCATATGACAAGTGTCTCCATTTGTAATAAAAGAAAATAAGAATTGTCACCAATAGAAAAACCTTGAATCAAATTCCAGCACTTGAGTTGAAAGGACTTTTGCTATTTCCAGACCAGAAACTGTTGTAATACACAAGGGTTAGATTCAGAGCATAGTGATATAAATAATAAATATAAGAACACTGAAGTTCCTCCTCTCAGCTACGGTAACTTTAAAAAGGAAAATCGGGAAAGCTGGGATGGCTCAGTGTGTTGAGCGCTCGCTTTGAAGCCCCGAGGACCGAGGATCGAATCCCGGCTCCGGCCCATGTGGACCCAACATGCTGAACTGGGGTGTAGCCCCCAGTTCAGTTCTTGCCCGGACCTATGTGGGAGGCTCCTGGCCTAGTTCCTGCCCTGCACAGCCCTGTGCCCACCTGTGGAGTGAAACTATATGGAAAACTAATGTCAACTGTGGAGACTGCTCTGGGTCTTCCCCCTTCTCTCTGTCTCTGTATCTCTCTCTCTCTGTCATAAACAATAAAAATAAATCTTAAAAAAAATTATATATTTAAAATGATAAGTCTGAAGGAAATGTCACTATATATATTTCATTTCAGGTGATGAGAAATTGGAATACAAACTTTAAAATATTTAGGTCAGGGGTTTCCAACCTTTTGGATTCCCTGGGCCACATTGGAAGAATTGTCTTGGGCCACACATAAAATACACTAACACTAATGATAGCTGAGCGAAAAAATCTCACGTTTTAAGAACGTTCACCAATTTGTATTGGGCCACATTCAAAGCCGTCTTGGGCTGCAGGTTGGACAAACTTGCTCTAGGTAATACAGAACTTTCTGTGCTGATAGAAATATTTTATACCTGAGCTGTCCACACTGTAGCTACTAGCCACAGTGGCTACTGAGCATTTTAAATATGGCTAGTAGGAATAAGGCACTAAATTTTAAATTGAATCTAATTTAAATTTAGCCAAATGTAGCTCAGACTACTATACTTGACAGTGAAGAGCTGAAGAACTGGGGGGAGGTGGGATATTTGTACCTTAACTTCTGTGGACAGTGTATTGTCGTTTTGCTGACCAACGTCACCCCCAATAAATTTAAAAAACGAAAGAAAGAAAGAAAGAAACATTTGGATGCACATAGTAAAAAGTTCTGTAGACAGGCATATACAAAGATGCTTCTGAGATACATCTATTTTTTAAAAATTGATTTATAGAGAGGAAAGGACTATGATACAATATAAAAATGTTGTTGCATTTGTGGGAATCACATTTTCTATACTGACCTTCTAGAGAGGACTAGAATATTGGTTCACAAGTAGGCTCCATGTTGTAATTTTTAGTGAGCTAAAAACAGTTCTCACTCCCCACCTCTGACCACCCCCAACCCCACCCCCGCCACCTGTGATTTTGGTTTAATTGTTCTGGGTTGAGTCCTGGTCATAAAAATATTTAACAGCTACTCAGATAATTCTAACGTGTAGCCACTAAACTAGAAATAAAATATGAGTAAGAAAGTGTTTATTAGGCAGAAATGAAGTACGCAACCAAAGACATTTCTGCATTTCTGTGCTTGTAGGTATACTCACTCATTTCTTACAGTGAGTTAAAAACTTTAACTTAGGCCATTTAAATTCCTATATTCATTTACTCATTAAAATCTCTTTTAAAAATTCAGTGCCTGAGCTGTTTAACCCATCTTAATTTTCAAATTAAAAGAGAAAGTTTCTCAGAGAAAAAAAAATTGTGAAACCCAGAATAAAGGACCCTCGGCCTTCCCTTCATCTCTGATTTTCTAGCCTGAGACCCATATTTTTTCTCCTTTCCCAGGGCCCTACCTTGTAAAGTGACATTAACTCAAAAGAGTCACATTTGGTTACATCAGAAGCCAGATGGGGGAATACCTGCAATTCACAATTCTAATTAATGGCACAGACTTCTGACAAAGCATATGCCAAAGTAAGAAATTGCTTACAGGAGTAACAATGCACTGGCTTAGACTATAGTAGTCTTTCTTTCTTTCTTTTTTTTTTTTTTTTTTTATCTCAAATGGTATTAATTACAATTTAATTATATCACAAGAAAATGTTTTGTGGTTTATTTAAAAATTGCAAACTGCCAAAAAAGCGGAAGCAGCAGCAGCTTATCCCCATAATTTTCTCCAGTAAATTTGAGGCTGGGCAATAAAATGAGCTCTAAAAGTATATATACTCAATTGATATGAGAGACGCTACTCTGATGCTCTCTCATCCAATAATAAAGCAAGCATTTGACCTGTTTTCTTAATAATAAATAATATACATTCCATTCATTTAAAGACTGGCATCTGTCATCTACCACAAAGTAAGTGACAGCCAGTTCTCAAATTCACTTCCTGCATTTATGAGGCATGCCTCCAGAAACAGATAATATAAGTATTGACAACTTTTGACTCCTATACAAAATCTATCAAAACCTATCATTTAAATTGACACTGGTGTTAATGGCTTGTGTATATGTGTTCCTTGTCACATGAAAAGCTAATTATAAATATTTTTGGATGCTGGTAATCACCCTCCAAAAAATAAGTAGGCTTTACATTCAAGTTAAAAATTTGGATGGGAAAATGTAAATTCAAAACACAAACCTACATAACGATAAAAGAAGCCCTACTTCTCCAACTGTAAAAATGAAAGACACAAATTAGTCCATCTTCTTAATAACTAACTAGACATCTTTAAATTTTCAATTTCAGCTTCAATTCTATCCTGTTCCCACACATACTCCCACACAACCTCAAGAATATCAAAGTTAGAACACAATGTTATTATGAAAAAGGTACAATAAATTTAGAATTGGATGCTAAAACATTCAATTTGCCTCTGAATTAACTGAATATATGCATGCATTTCATTAAAAATGCTAATGCTGTTAAAACGAGAAATAACTTGTATTGTAGTGCTACCACAAGCAACCAATGAGCATGATGCAAGTTTTCACTTGGACCCTACCAACCCAGTCATGAAGAATTTGGTAAAATACCAATGCTTGTTTCATAAAACTGACTCCCGTCCCCATCCTTTAGTAAACTCTGATATAATTTTAAATCTTGTTAATTAATTACCAGTGCCCTTCAACACACAGATCAGGTGTCCTACATTTTGTTTAGGTCCCCGCCTTGAAAACAAACCCGATTGCCCCATTTTCTGAGAGGTAAACTCAGCTCCGGGCAGCTCCCTATGAAGTCACCGCGTTTGTTGTTTCAAGGTTGCAATTAAACGAAAATGACACAAGGCTGTCGAAGAGATTAGTTGGAAGTGTGTGGAGGTGTCGATCATATATGTGTAAGGCCAATGAAACCTGTGTCGCTGTAAATCTATTTTGTGGTAATATTTCTCCCCATCTCCCCTCCTCCAATACATTTATAACAGAAAATTAAACTTCTTAAGAACTTCCTTGACTTGACCAAACTGTAGCTTTTCAGCTTTCTAGACTACAAGATCCTGTAATGAGCAAAAGGGGGGAGAGAGTTTTAACTTGCGCACGAAGAGGAAAAGCAATGAAAGTGCTTGCATGCGGCAGTCTCCTCTCCTGCTGCCCCCTCTGCCCCCGTCCCCACCCCCCACCCCATCGCCACCCCCTCTTCTCCGAGCCCTTACATACACACATTCTTCGGGGCGGCCTCTAACCACGCCATGTCCACAATCATTTACAAAAATGAGAAACAGACTCCGGGAGCCCTGCCCTTAGCACGCACAGAGCAGAGCTGTATTAGCCTGATGGGACAATGTCATTCCCTGTTACACCACCATCTCTTACTCCCCCTCTGGGGTTTCATTCCCGAGACTCCGATTTCCTCCGCGGAAGAGGGGGATCTACCTAATTCACAATGAAACTTCATCTCATCTTTCCCCCACCCCCCACTCTAACATACAAAAAAAGAGAGGAAAAAAAAAACACCAAACAAAACCCATCAAGAAAACCGAAGAAAAGTATCTTCCACCAACCAGGACCACCAGGAGTTGGTTTTGGGGGCTGGAGCAAAAGCAGAGAGAGGAAGAAGAGGGCGAGGGCGCAGTACTTTGCTTTTCACTTGTGCACATCCAGCCCAGAGCCCAGGGGCCGCTGCTGTCCTTACCGGATCGTCCGGGGACCCAGTCCTGCTACTGAAGCGCGGGGCGAGGGCAGCGGAGACGCGGCGACGGGGCGGGCAGCCGGCAGCCGCCGCGGGCGCCCAGAGCCACCACCTCTTCTCCTCCAAGCGGCTGCGGGCGTGAGCCGAAGAAGCGGGAGAAGGAGCCTGGGGAAGGGGAGAAGAGGAGCAGCATCTCCTCCTCCTCCTCCACGCCTCGGAAACGCCCCTCCAGCGGCGACCCCAGCAGCAGACCGCCCGACCCGGGAGCGCTCGTGCAGGCTCCCCACCCTCTGGGGCTCAGCGCGCTTCTAGGGGCTTGTCCAAACCCCCTCTGGCTCCGGGCAGCTCAGCTCCAGCAGCCGGCTTCCGACGCGGCCGAGGTGCCCGGGGCGGCCGGGGAAACCAGAGCGTGCTGCTCGCCAGTAGGACGCTCTCTGGGGGACGTGATCATGGTGTGTCACCGTCGCAGCGCCGCGGCCGCCGGAGCTGCTTGCACAACTCCCAACTCCACCTCTGGCGGCCGCGCCGGCCCTGCCCCCGTTTCTGTCACTCAACCCTTCCCAGGCTCCTGGAGGATCGTGGATCGCCTACTCCTGCTCTCCCCTCGTCCTGATTGGCCCGCTAGGCCTCCAGCCCCACCCCCTCCCTAGGGACGAGGTCGCCGGGGAGACCAGCGCTCCAGTTCCCATGACAACCGGTGCCTAGGGCCTGGCTTTTCGGGTTCTTCTGGCTAACCAGACGTTCAGGTTGATGGCCCCGCGGCAAAGTTCTTAGCCCTTGCAGGGTGGACTCCTAATTTTAGGCTAACTTGAAAATGCAGTAAACCGCCCCCACACTTCCAACTTCAGAAACAACTCGAAGGTCCTGAGGCGTGCGAGGAAGAGGGGAAAAGGCCTCAATGATTGCTCTTGCCTTATCAATCTAGAATACCCCTCCCCCCACTTGCATTCCCTTGCCTCCAGACTTGTTTCCAAAGTCTCACTGGGCTGATCTGGCTTTAAAAGGGTGAGAAGAGGAGAGAGAGACAGAGAGAGGCCAGGGTCGTGCCTGCTCCCTGCAGCAATACAGTAACTTGGAAGTGGCGGGGTCAATGAAAACAGCTCTGTGAGTTTTCCCACAGTAATAAAGTGATCTTCAAGGTTGTGGTCGCAGCACAACCCCAAATGCCTTCTGCAAAACTCAAATTCTCATATTTTAGGGGAAAAAAAAAAAAGAAAGTCAACTCTTGCCCTGTAATTTTTCCTCTGAAACTAAAATAATCCTAAATTTTAAAATTTAACTAAAACGTTTAATATAATCAAATAAAATAAAAGACACCCATTTTTCTGTGCGATACTATACATCACAATTTGGCAAAGGTATGGCCTAGCAGCTATTCCTCTCTTGCAAGCTAAAAGATGTGGGTTTCAACAGTTTATAAGAAAATCTCGCTGAATTTATGAGCAAATGGTATCTTGTCATTTGGATTTCAAAAGTTTGGGTTTATTCCCAGGGATGTATGGGAACCTGGTCCACTCTGGGAAGGGGGCCTGAGGGTAAATCCAGTCTTGGGCCCCTGGTGTTGACTCCTAGGTAAATCTAAACTTCATGGTTGGCTCCATAATGGAGAGATCTGAGACAAAGTTAAAGCTGCGATTCTAGGTTCCTAAGCCCCTGGGGCTGCTGTACATGTATGATGAATGAGGGAATTAATAATAATGATTTACCTTTGGCCAGCACTTGAAGTTTCATTATCTCATTTAGTAAATGAATGTGTTTGCTCACAATGCTAAACATAATGGGGCATGCGCAGCAGAATTTATGATAAGGTTCCTGCTGCCCTCAAGGAGCTAACCATGGAGCTTAAAAAAGAAAAAATCACAGTCTTGAAACAATTTGGGAAGAATTATAGCTAGAATGCACAACCAAACATTGAGTACCTTAGCAAATGAAAGTCTGTGGTATGTGGAATGGGCTCAGTTAGTCAGATTATGGAGGAGGGAGATTTAAAGTGTGTTTTGAAGGGTAGGTAGTGGGGTGAATGAATCAAAGATGAGAAAGGATATAGTTCAAGGAAGAACAGAAAACCAGAGAACAGCAGCAGGAATAGAGTGGTGGAAGACAATAACGGTGAGAGGACCAGCCTAGCAGACCTGGAGACAGAAGACGAGGATTGGAGCCCTGTTCCCAGCCCTTCAATCATTTTCTGAAATAGGAGTTTTTAAATGCTTTGGTTCATGTATAAGGATGGTAAAGGGTGTGGGGTAGACACAGAGAGTGAGTTAGAGAGAGAGAGAGACATGTTTGTGAGAATAAAAACTTTCATGGAATATCTGCTTCTGTTTGCCACTGAAATTTCATATATTTATTGCAAAGAAAAGCAATGTCCATAATACTTGGAATAGCTTGTGCATTCATGTCAGAAGGAAGATATAAAGAGTATAGTGCTGGAAATTGTCACAAAAGTACATAAACCACAGTGTTGTGAGCATCTCTCCCTCCCTTGTTTGCTTCCTTCCTTCCTTTTTTTTTTGCATTAAGGTAATTTCTTCAAGTGTTTGCCTTCAAGGCTTTTTCATGTGTAATCCTTCTTTTTCTCGTGTGAGCTAAAATACATTTTTTAAATAAATGGCCATGATACCAAAACTTGGTAAGGAGTACACAAAGAGAAATCTACAGGTTAATCTTCTTTTGGATATAATATAAAATTAAAACACAACATTGACAACAAGAACCCAGAACTACATTACAAATGATATGTCAAAATTAGGAGGAATTCAGCCACCTGTATAAAAATAATTCAGGGAATGCTGGAATAGCTCAAAAGGTTGAGCTCTTGCCTTGAAGCCATGAGGTCCGAGGATCTAATCCTGGCCCCAGCCAATGCCATTCCATATGTTGAACTGCAGCTCAACTAGTAACTGCCGGCATGGCGGTGAAGGTTCCACCCTGGGTGACCCCACATCCACCTGTGTGGAAGGAAACTATGTCACAACTAATAATGTACAACTGTGGAGACTGTTCTGCCATGCCCCCACATCCCTTTCTCACCTTCTCCCAAACAATAAAGTAAATCTTTAATAAATAAATAAATAAATAATGATTTAAGGTAACCAGTTATAAAAATTAAATACAAAAATTGAAAACTTTTCTATGTATAAAACATAACCACTTAAAATATATAACTTAAAAAGAATCCTAATAACCACAAAAAATGAATATCTAAAATTAAATACTAAAATACATTAATAAAACTGACTTTAAAAATGATAAACATATGAAACATAAAAACGTTTGAATAAAGAAGAGATGTACTTTTAGATTAAGTACCAAGATTCAAATATTGTATAATTATAATATTTTTTTTAAATAATCTTTATATCCAGTACAATTCTAATCAAATGTCTAACAAAATGCTTTTGGGAATTTGAGGAAATAATTTAAAAATTAATTTGGATGATTAACCATTCAAAAATAACCAAGGAGATTCTATAAAAGAAAATAAAGGAGGAGGACTCTCACTAAAGGATATTAAAATAAATTGTAAATCATAAAGATTAGCCACAGACTTGACTCCAAGCTAGGTATGATATATGAGAAAGTGGTTGACTAGATACAGCATATAATTCAGGAGAAAAATATATCATTTTGAGAACCTAGCTATTCCCATTGTATCATTTCTAACATACACACACACAGATACTGATCCTTTTTCAAAGAAAAGTTAGCTCACAAACTCATCTAATACCTTGAATTTTTATCTTTGTAAACAGTCTTTGATCTCTATTATCAGATCTCTAGATAGGTCTAGGTCTAGCTCTTTTGAATGACTCCATAGTATCTATTGCTTAGATGTGTCAACTTAAATAAAGAGGTGTATTAAGGCAAGTACAAATGACCAGCAATTTAGTTTATTCGGGAATAGCAGAGAAATTAGCAATAGCAATTATGGAAACCCATGCTGTAACAAGGTACAAATGCATCTGTGGAGGCCTTGGGGTGGGCTGTACTTATGGGTGAGGAGTGCAAACCAGCCTAAGCCCAAGCTTGCGATGGGGAGAGATTCTTAGCATACGGTCATTGGTCAGGAGATGTTTCAGTCTTGTGTACATCAGGCACTGTTGGGAATGAGTTTCTTAGTGTCTAAATTCCATTCTTCAGAAGGCACATGGAGCAAGATTCTCCACTTTGTATCCTTTTGTTCCATTTTAGATTGAAATCCTTTCACAGATGTAGTAAGTTTATTTAACTTCTTTCTTTTTAGTGACATGTAGGTTATTCCCAAACCTTTTCTATTCCTTACTATTTGAAATACATTTCTTTGTACCTGCTCCTGGCTTACATGTGGAGTACCACTGTAGGCTTAGATTCTAGAAGTGTAATTTTGAGATTAAAGAGTAGATACCTTTTATACTTTGATAAACAAAAACAAGTTGACCTGCAGAGGAGCCGTACAAGTTACAGTCATCTCAGCACAGTGGGAAAGTTAGAAAGCACACTATGTTTCCCCACTCCTCATCAACGCAGCAGCATTAAAGATTTTTGACCTTTGCCAATCTAATAGCTACAAAATGCTATCTCATTCCAGGTATAATTTTCATTTCTATTATGAGTATATTTTTGTATGCTTCCAAGATATATATATATATATATTTTTTTACCAAAACTATTTTCCCACATTTTCTTTGAGAACTTTTGTGGCTTTGCTTTTTCATATTTTATTCTTTGATCCATAGGAAATTTATTTCGTTGGTACCAAAAACCTTAAAAGAGTTTGTAAATTTTACTACATAAAATATAAAGATTCTATATAGTAATAAAAACAATAATGAGTAAAAAATGTTCAAAAGACATTGAGGTGCAATGAATATTTGAAACTACAACAAGTATATAAAGAAATTAAAATTAAAATGAGCTATCATATATTACTATCAAATTGGAAAAATATTTTAAAAGACATAATGTCAGGTATTAGTGAAAATATGTGAAGTAGTTAATGATCCACAAGTGCCAGTAGGATTATAGGTTGGCTTACTTCATTTGGGAATGCTATAGCAATGCCTCTCATAGTTCATTTTGGAAATTTATCCTAAATAAATATTTACACATGTGACTGGAGAAATGATCAAGTATATTAATTGCAGTATTGTTGGCAGTTATTAAAAAAAAAAAAAAGTCTGTCACAATGAAATGATGTCATAAACTGTAGTCTGGGGAAAGCTGGGATGGCTCAGCAGGTTAAGCGCTCGCTTTGAAACCCTGGGGACCGAGGATCGAGTCCTGGTTCCAGCCCATGCGGACCCATATGCTGAACTGGGGTGTGCCCCCAGTTCAGTTCTTGCCAGGACCTATGTGGGAGGCTCCCAGCTCAGTTCCTGCCCTGCGCAGCCCTGTGCCTACCTGTGGAGTGAAACTACTGTATATGGAAAACAAATGCTGTCAACTATGGAGACTGCTCTGGGCCCTTCATCTTCTCTCTGTCTCTCTCTGTCTCTGTTTCTCTCTGTCAAAAATCAATAAAATTAATCTTTAAAACAACAACAACAACAACAAAAACTAGTCTGTCTACTTTAGTGCTTAGTGATAAAACCATGTTGCAGTACAGTATGATGGGATTTCTGTTAAAAAATACATATGAGTATATCTATTCATATATATGTGACAATATTCATACTGTTAATGGTTTTTTAGAGGATTAAAATTACAGAACACATTGCATTTATGAAATGTTTTATTTAGAGTCTTTACAACAAGCATGTGTTACCTTTGTTATAAAAAGTTAACATGGATATTTACTACTAATAATAGAGAGGATAGCTGACTATAATAGAGACTTAATATAATTAGGCTTCCAGGTACCCCATGGACCTCAGAATGTTAATCACTTTGGGATAGGCTGACCAGATGTACTGTTTTAAATGGGACAGAAAACAACAATATTTTCCCATTTCGAATGGTATATCTGGGCAGCCTACTGACACCTTGAATTTAGCCCAGTGAGACTAGACTGGCTAGATGGGACATTACTGTTGTTTTCTGTCCCATTTAAAACAGTACATCTGTTCAGCCTATTTAGGGACCATCCTTGTGACACACTCTAAGTTGGAAATATTTTATGTGGGACCCATGGGTCACCCCATAATGGATCCCTTGAAACTGTATTCCAAGTATGAGTAATCATGTATTTTTCTAGGGGAATCAACTGTATGTATCAGTAAGCTAAGGAAGGGTTTATATCCCTGCAACATGTTAAGATTATGTTCTTTAAATGCCAGTGATTTAAAATATACCTGCTTTTACTTCAAAGGTTGAAATGAATTCTGAGCTAATGTAAATCTGTAAATAGCAATGTTTTCCCAGCTGGCTTCTCATGTTCATCTCAATGTGAAATATTTGTATTTTGGCTTGTATCAACTATGTTAGTGTTTTCCCCCTTTACGCCCAGAATCATATTATCCTTTCTTGCTTACAGAGTGAGGACTGTGATGGGAACTTTGCCCAGGTGAGAGCAGAAGCCAGATAAGTAATCCACTAAAACATGAGCAGGTAATTGGAGCACAAACTCAGACAGTGCTTAAGGAAGACTTTGTGAGGCAGTACTAACACTTCCCAGTGCACCAAGAATTAGCTAAGGGAATAATGCAGCAGTGGAAACCAGATAGGACTACAATTGCCCTCAGGTTCACTGAATAAGCAGGTTACTTTCTTTTGGTAGTAGCTGAACTCTCTTTAAAATGTGAGAATTCCCCTAGGATGTAGAGTTACATGACAGCAATGGCACAGATTATTCTAAATGTTGGAGGGGGCCGGGTAGCTTAGAACAATGAACGAGCACAGTGTTTGCACTCAAGAGACCTAAGTACAAATCTTGGCAAGCCACTTTACTTCTTTGAGCATCATTTTCCACATTTATAAAGTGAAGGAAATAAGAATAGCTGATATGATCCACACATCATAGCCTACAATATTCTTTTAGTAGTTGACAGGATTAAATGAAATATGTATGGGGAATTATTTATACATTCTAAAACACTATTTTTAAAAATCAAGCAATAACAACAGCTGTTTAGTGTTTTAGACATATTCAGAAGCTTTTTTTTCCAAATAATCTCTTTTATTCTGAGGAGAACCTTTAGAAAATAGTAGCTACCAGGGCTACTAGTCCTATGAGAGGTTAAGTTGACGAAGTTTAATTATGGTGTTCCTATAGCTACCACTTTTTTTTTTTTTATACCAATCAAAGAATTCTTAACTTTTCCAATTTCCCCCTACTAACCCCAAACCAACCAGGGTTTGTTAGTTGCTCTGGATTGGGGGGCGGGGTCGGGGTTGGGGTGGGGCAGTATGTTAGGTTACAAGCATTTACTTACTCCTACTGGATTTGCCAGGCTCTCCCTGAACCAGAATATTTCTCCTGAATGCCTGTGCTGAAAATTCTCATTTTTAGTCACTAATAAGTTAAACACCAAAGGTGTTAACTTTAGAGGGTCAAGGTTAAAATTCACTTCACCTTCCAGCTTTCTCTCTTACAACATTAGTGTAGTTAGGTTTATCAGATTAGGTAGTTGTCACTTTAAACCGTGAGGGTAAGAGATACTGGAAAGGTAAATTTTAATTAATGAAGGGAAAGGAGGAGAGAGAGGAAGCTAGTTTCTGTGTGAGTGGAAGAGAAAGAGGGAGAGAGAGAGAGAGAGAGAGGCATTTAGGGCGTGGGGGTGGGGGAGTGTGGTATGAGGGTGACCCTCAGGGTGATGATACAAAGGGAGGGGATAGGGAAGTGTATGAAGTACTAGAGGGGTGTGGCACTGAAATCTAACTGCCTAATTCACAATTTTTACTAGGGCTGGTCTTGTCTGACTCATTTCTACTACTTGTCCTGGCAAGTTATGTAACTGCCTATTCAACTTGGATGAAGGGAGTATGGCAAGTAAGCATAACCCTTCTGTTGTTTGAAACTTGGCCATGTTCTAACGTACAACGAGTAATTTATTATGAATATGCTGTCATCTAAATCTGACCTACAGGGACTCGCCTTGGGGTTCAAGACTGCTAATCTTGGTTTCTTCAAGTGTTCTCAGAAATGGAGGCCAAATCAGAAGTTCAACTTTCTAGTTAATGTTCTGTTTTAAAGAGGGTGATATCACACCGTAGGTTTGGAGTGAGTTGCTGTGCAAGAAGGTTGATCATTAAAGGCTTTGTTAAGTGGAGTTAGAGTGTTTAATAAAACAAAGCATCACTTTGTGAAAAATTTCCTAAAAGTTGAGTGCCTTGATTTTTGCATTTCCCTCTATAGTATCTAATAAGAAAATTAGGAGGAAAATGGTCTTATTTGCTGAAATTTATTATGCCTTTAGGGTCAAAACCACACAATCTACCATATAAATGGAAGAAATACTTTTTATAACCACATGAAGAGACAAAATTGGTCTTAGACAGTTGAAGCTATTAGAATGAGAACTTCTTCAGCTCATCTAAAAAGTTAGAGAACTATAAAAAATTACACATATGTAACTTAAGTATTTTGCTTTTATTAAAAACCTGTTATTATGCATTCATTAACCAGTCTTTTGATGTTGGGCCAAGGTCCTCTCTGACCATGAATCTACTGTTAGTAGTTCCAGATTATCTTTTTTTATAGAAACCCCTCCCAAATGCAAAATCTACAACACTTTGTTTTGACATGTATAAAATAATATGAGTTTAGAGTACTTCCATATTTGCATTAATATATTCCAGTTTTGCCCAAGATAATTTGTGGCAGTAATTTGTCTTTCCACAATATTCAACTTCATTTTTTAAAAGTTGTGGTAAAACATATATAATATAAAATTTGCCACACTAGCTATTTTTAAGTTTCAACTTTGTTTTCAATTGGAAAATATATGTTTGCCCTTATTTTTAATAAAGTTTATAAAAATTAAATTTCCTAATTATATTAGTAAGACTAACTCCTATTAAGAGTTTGGAAAACTATAATAATTGATTTTTATATGTAAACTTTATAAGGACAGGATTTTTGTTTTATCCATCACTGTTCCCTTAGCTCCTAAAACAGTGCCTGTCACATAGTAGGTATTCGGGCACTATTAAAAGATTGAATGGTTCTGGCGAGTTATAACCCAGGTGGAAGAAACATAGATGTGCAGACATACTATGATATAGTCCATTAATCAACATTCAGAGGCCACACATTCATCTGTGTGTTTTATAGAGGGAATGAAGAGCATTAGTTAATCTAGTGATTTGAGTATGTGGAAGTCATTTAATAGTGCTTCTATTTTATTTTGAAAAAGCCCCATATAGTGGTTAGTACATCTTCTATACAAGGTGTTCCATGAATATTAATTTTTGTTGATTGGTGGTTGATTTCTTTATTCTTGTTACTCTACTGTGGGAAGAAAGGAGAGAGTAAGGGAGAGGGAGAGAAAGAAATAAACGGAGGGCAAAGATAAGAGTTTTTAATATCGTATATATAGTCTTGGAGGACAGATAGGAAAAGGGAGTTTTCTACCCTCTCAAAACAGTTACTAAAATATGTCAATAATATAAACTCAAAGAAGAATGAAATCTATTTCCTTTCATCACACAATATATTTCACTTACTCAGCTTTCAATAGGCAGTCTCTCGATTCATTGTTGTTTGAATGATCCTCCTTTCTGTTGTCCAGTTCTCTTAATGGAAAAATCCTCTCAATACCACTAAGGGCAATTTGAATTAGATGAAGAGTTAAAGTGTCTGTCAGTCAAAAATTACCTTTGTTAACCCCAAACCACCATCTTTAATACTCTCACCAGCTTGAGCTACAGACTAGTTTCCAATTATATGAAAAAGTCAAATTTAGCCTCATCTATTCTCACAGGACCTCTAGACTCCTGAAAATTCCCCACCCAAATCCCAGATTTCCAGGATTCTCCAAGAGGTAGTTCTCATGTGTGCTCTCTAATGTTGGTCTTTGTTCTTGTACTCAAGCCTTTCCTGAAAGTCTAAGGCCTGCACATCCCTTGCAGTAGGGAGCTTGTCATTTCCACTACTGCTGATACCTTCTGTGAGAGAAACAATGTTGTCCAGTCAAGTGGATTGGCTCTCAGTGCTCCCAAAGTTGTCTGCTAATGATCCAGAGCTGAGCTGGTCCAACTGCAGAAGCGAGGCTACTGCTGTGCTATATATACTTTGTTACCTGGTTCTTGAAGCAGCGCTGCTTCTGTTCTGTATATTACAAGGTCTCTGATGAAATAAGCTATTTTTTAAAATATTTATTAATTAATTTATTTATTTTGACAGAGAGAGAGAGAGAGAGAGAGAGAGAGAGAGATACAGAGACAGAGAGAGAACTGAACTGGGGGAGCTCCCAGTTCAGCATGTGGTTCCACATGGGCCGGGGCCAGGATTTGATCCTCGGTCCCTGGCGCTGCAAAGTGAGCGCTCAACCCACTGAGCCATCCCGGCTTCCCCAAAATAAGCTATTTTAAGTGGATGGAAATGAAGGAAGAAAGTCACTGTGCCATACCTTATTCTTTTCTGTCATGTATTCTCTCTCTCTCTCTCTCTTCTCACACACACACACACACACACACACACACACACACAATTTCCCTGTTCTTCAGCCCAAAGTAAAAGCATTTCTATGTATAAGCTCATTCAAATATATGCTTTGAGAGGTCACCAGCCCTCCCTTTCAGCATAGCCAGACTCTGCTAATCAGAACATTGCAGGAAGATTCAGTGGGTGATGGGTACACCTATTTAATTAAGAAAAGAGAGACAACTTATACTTAAAGACAGTCCTTTACTTTGGGCATCTGACCATGTTTTTCTCAGTAGAATATGAACTCTTTGAAGGCAGTGCATCAGAAAGTCTACTGGCTCCACGTATCTATCCCCTTAGAGTATCTGAGTGGTAGCTTACATAGAAAGGGTTATTTTCTCACTTAAGAAACCAGGTATTAAGCAACTGTTTTCTGGTGTCCAAGCCAGGGTTATTGCAGTTCTCTTTGCCTTCCTCTTACAATCACAAGAGGACTGCTGCAACTCTACACATCTGATTCTCTTCCAAGACCAAAAGAAGGATGGAAAAATGTGGGGCCAGACGTAGATGTTCTTGTGTGTGTGGACTTGGCTGTTCATGTATGTGTGTGTATATATATACATATATAAAATTAAAAACTTTTCCTAAAAGACTTTGCTCTAGTACTCATTCACCTAAATATAATTGTCATTCTAAATACAACGAAAACAGCAAAGAAAGTATACTTAGCTTCTAGCTTTAGTGAAGGCAGGCATAGGAAACAGGGTTTGGAAATGTGCTAGTATATTGGTTTATTAGACAATAATCAGTGTCTCTACTTTAATATCCCCAGCCTGGGGATACTATAGGCAGAGTTAAGGTTCTGGGGATGGTGAGAGTAGCGTGAGCAGGTTATTTTTCTATAGGATCTTTAAGTAAACAAACAAGGACTTTATGGGTGATTTCAATTTAAAACAAATTATAAATAAATTATTTAAAAATAATATAATATTTTCATTAAAAATGTATTAATTTTAAATATTACCTCAGCAATTATATTAATAACATGTTCAGCTATAGCCACAGTAGTGAAGTTAAAATATAACCTCAAGTTAGCAACTAAAATGCAAAAACTTATAAAAAGAGACTAAATTTTATGTAAAATATCATTGGTTTCTCGGTTACTATGGATAGTTTCTTATCAAATGACTAGTTTTTTCAAGGTCCATTGGTTTCGTTCCCAATTTCTGTTTAATGGCCATCAGTGCTAGGCCACTGCCTCTCTCCTCCTCCAGTGTGACATAAGTGTGTGTTTTTTTAGATGACACAGATGATTATTTCGGTCTTGCTCTAGTTATAGATTAAGCCAAGTAAAATGTAATAGCTCTAAGGTACAAGAGGCCTGTTTTGGAGGGGAAACAAAGAGCTAATTTGATATGATCATGAATGAGGGTAAAATTTGTCTAGTTTTGGTAAAGCCAAAGTTCTGAATTCATATTTGCATGAAATATACAAAACCTCCTGCTTAATTCTGTTTCATACTAGTACTATTGTAATTTCATATGGTACTTCTAACAATATAAAGAAAAGATATTAGCTAATTTACCTTGGACTTTCACATTTCCTTTTCCCAAAAGGGATTGTTTTTGACTTTGAAAAAGCTAAAAATTACTTTTGGATTACCTTTTCTATTCATTCATAAATGGATTTGATATTTGTTATTACTTTCATTTTTATAGATGATAAATATTTCTTATACTTTTGAAGAAGAAAAAAAGCCTATAGATTCACTATGAAGCTCCTGAGAATTCCTATTTTACTTGACATCCAATAATAATATTTTAACGGAAAATAAATTTCTGTTTGGGTGCCAATTCTACAAATCACTGGATTTATATTCCACCTCAGTGTTTGAAGAAGATACGACTTACCATGTTTTCATAATTTCTAGAAACTTATAAATGCTGGTTGATAACAAGCAAGAACAAGCAGTTAAACAGTTACATTGTACTTTTATTTCTATTAATAATGTATTTTTAAAAATTAACAGTCTATTTAAAGATGTATGGGTATAACTTGTATAAAAATATCTCAAGTTCTTAGATCTCATCTTCATCAAAAAAACCAGACATGGGGAAGTTGAGTTGGCTCAGTGGGTTAAGCACTCACTTTGAAGCCCTGGAGACAAGGATCGAATCCCGGCCTCGGCCTTTGCGGACCCATATACTGAACTGGGGTGTGCTTCCTGAATGCAGTGAGGCCTCCAGTTCAGTTCAGTTAAAAAAAAAACAACAAAAAAAAACCAGACATAATAACAAACAACTCAAAAAAAAAAAAAAAAGATAACGTGGCTATGCAAAACTGAACAAGTGTAAACATTCAAATTTGTTCAGATACCCATTGGGAGGATTTGATGTGATTAAATTACCATTGGTGGAGCTTTGAATTATCTTCGTTTTTATTTTATTTTATTTATTTTTTATTTTTTTTATCTTCGTTTTTAGATTCCTGCTTATAAATACACATAATATATATATATATTGTTAAATTTAATGGGGTGACATTGGTTGGTAACAATTAGATAGTTTCCCGATGTACAAGTCCACATCATATCACTCATGCATCGCATTATGTGCCCACCTCCCAGAATCAGGTCCCCCTCCAACCCCATATATCTGGTGCCCACTCCCACCTCCCCCCACAATTCTCCCTCCCCCTTCTCCCCCATCTCCAGGTAACCACCAAACTATTGAGTGAATACACATAATATTGATGGCAGAATCTTTAATTTTCTTAGAGAGCTGACAGACAGTTTTTCATCATATTTCTGACAGCACATTATTATATTTTAACCTATCAAATGTTGGAAAGGGCATATGCCTTCTTTGCTTGTTGTAGTTGCTCAACAATTATTTAACTTCTTTTAAATATTTTACACATGTTGAATTTTTTCTTTTCCCATTTGGAGGCATGCAGCTGATCTTTCCTTTTCTTTCTGTATTCTTTTTTTGTTGTTGTTAATTGGTTCTTTGACCCTTTATGCCTCAGTTTTCTCATTTGTGCCTCAGTTTTCTCATAGAGTTATTATGAGGGTTAAATGAAGAAGTATCTGTAATTTGCCAGGGTCCCTGGTGTAGTTGGCTTGGCCTTTCTGTGGTCTTTTACCTCAGACAAAGGTATGATCATATGCATTAAGAGCTTTAAACAGACATGGTGCATGGCCTACTGATTGTCTGCTAGGTCATCTCCCTACATTCTGGGAAGTAAGTTGAATTTGTAAAACTCAAAGTAATTTATTTTCTCACTTGAAATAGAAGAGGGCTAACAAATTTTATATATACTCTCAAAGATTATATTAATTTTTAGAAGAGAGGATGATTCATTAAAACGTGATTGACCACAGAATAGTGATCTCCCCCGCCCCCCCGCCCCCCCCCATGGACAGAGAATAGTCTTTTCTCATAGGAAGACTATTAAAAGGGCCACAGAGAACCTAAATGTCCATTGATAGATGATGGGATAAAGAAGAGGTGGTACAATGGAATATTATTCAGCCATAAAAAAGGATAAAATCTCACCATATGCGACAATATAATAGACTAGAGCAAATTTGTCCAATCCACGGCCTGTGGGTTGCATGCAGCCCAGGACAGATTTGAATGATGTGGCCCAATACAAATTTGTAAACTTTAAAAAAATATTATGAGATGTTTTTGTGATATATATATATATATATATATATATATATATATATATATATATATATATATATATATTCTATATAATATATATATATATTCTTTTTAACCTCATCAGCTATATTAGTGTAACTTATGTGTGGCCCAAGACAATTCTTCCAATGTGGCCCAGGAAAGCCAAAAGATTGGATACCCCTGACCTAGAGGATATTATGCTAAGTTAAATAACTCAGAGAGAGAAAGAAATACGATATGATCTCACTTACGGTATATGTGCATCTGAAAAAAAAAAAAAAACAAGCAAAGAAAACAGAAACAGACTCACAGATATAGAGAACAAAATTGATGGTTGCTGGGTAGGAGGGGGTTTGAGGGATTGGGTGAAAAATACGATGGAATTGTTTTATTTTATTTTTTATTTTATTTAATTAATTAATTAATTTTTTTTAAGTAAACTGGGGGCCCACCGCATTCGGGAAGCACACCCCAGTTCAGCATGTGGGTCGGCCTGGGCCGGAGCCAGGATTCGATCCTCGGTCCTCAGGGCTTCAAAGCCAGCACTTAACCCGCTGAGCCATCCCGGCTTTCCCATACGATAAAATTAAAAAGTACAAGTTCGCAGTTACAAAATAGTCATGGGGATGTAAAGTACAGCATAGGAGATATAGTCAATAGTGTAATAACTATGCATGATGTCAGTGGGTACTAGACTTACTGGGAGAATCACTTTGTAGGTTATATAAATGTCTAACCACTATGCTGTACATATGAAACCAATATAATATTGAATGTCAACTGCAATGGAAAAACAAGAAAAAGAAAAAGAAAAAAGGCCACAGAGAAACTCACGCTCTCCTTTGATTTCACAGTTCTAGATAAGTAAGCCTGACTGTGAAGCTCTATAAAGCGGGGGCTTCCTGTTTTAACGGTGGATGGTTGTCATGTGCTGCCTTTTTCTTTCTTGCCTCTATGAAGTCCTCATTCTGCACTCCACGAAAAAAGTGTTTCCCACTGAGCTGTCCAGCTGGCATAGAGTTGCAGGATGGGAAATAGGTGGTAGAAAGAAAGGTGAAAAGGTTTAATTATTTACACAATTCCAAGCCTCTTAGCTTACCATTAAAATCTTATTTAAAAAGTTTCATTTCATGTGATTACTTAGACTTTTACCATTTCTTTTATGATCTTTGACAGTACCAACATATTTTTCAAATATGAGAAATAAAAATATTTGATAAAGCAGGATATTATTTAAATTTTAAGCAACTACTATTTAACAGTGCAGAAAATAATACAAAATTTAGCCAAATTGAAACTACTTATTTATTTTTATACAAGGGATAATGTTGCATCTCATTATGAATTTGTTTTCAAACATATTATTTGTTAAAATACAAATTTTCTTCAAGTTTGCTTAATTGGAAACTTTAAAAAACATTCTAAAACATAAAGTGTACATCTGATATAAAAAATATTTTCTTTTGGTGTACCTGAGTACCGAAAAACTTAAAAAGATATTAAAAAATTATTTCATAATTGTTAAGTAATTATTATATTTCTATTGTTTTTTTGAAAGAGAGAGGGGCAAAGACAGAGAAGGAGGAGGGCCCACAGCAGTCTCCATAGTGGCATGTCATTAGTTTTTGAAATAGTTTCATTCCACAGGTTGGCATGGGGCTCTGAGGGGCAGGAACTGGGCAAGGGTCTCACCCCAGCAAGAACTGAAATGGGTGCACACCCCGGTTCAGCATATGGGTCCGTGCGAGCCGGGGGTGGAATTTGATCCTTGGTCCCCAGGGCTGCAAAGCGAGCACTCAACCTGCTAAGCCATCCTGGCTTCCCTTAATAATCATTAGTCTAGCACACATAGAGAACCTCAAACAGGGAAAGAGATACCTAAGGAAAGAAAATACAGGTGTGAGAAAGGAAATATGATGGCAAGATTCTTGCAGATGGCTTTTGTTTTCTCTGAGAGTAAAGAAGGAGATAATCTGCTGATCTAATGTGTTGCTATAGTAATGATAGGAATTGGTTATCTTCCTTTTTTTCTGCAGTGTATCCTATTAAAGATATATTGTTACCCGTTCAAAATATTGAAAATTGGGTGGTTCCAAATTAGATTTGTATTTTCTATATGAATTTTTAAACATTAGGTGGTATTTGTGACTTTAAAAAACTTAGTAAGAATGACAATGTCATCCTTATTTCATTTGCTGTCGATGTTTTTAAAATAATGGTTACTTTAATATGGATTTTTAATATATATAATAATAGAGTTGGTAATCTGTAATTATCTAGTAAAGGAATTTTTTTCTGGTTTGCTTATATAAAGATCTGAAATGGCTTTTCTATTAGGAATCTGGATCTTCAAGATTTTCAGTCTGAAATGCTTCATTACGTTGCAAGTTGAAACTTGAGGTACAAGATAGCTATCAAGACAAAAATTCTCTTTTTGTATATTCTGTCCTTCGTGAACTGTTTTTCTCCTTTTCATTCATTCAACCAAAATTTTCTAAGTCAACTCTTATAAACTGCATTACACTAACACTTCTAAAATATGGGAAACAGTAATTAAGCTGAGAGTTTATGATTTGGATTTTCACAATTTTAACATTTAAAAATAAATATACAAAGAGGCAACCAATCAATTGGGAGAAAATATTTGCAAACTGCCTCTGATAAGAGGCTAATATATAAAATATATAAATAACTCATACAACTCAACAACAAAAAACAAGCAATCCAATTAAAAAATGGGCAGAAGACCTAAACAGACCCTTTACCCATGAAGACATACAAATGGCCAATAGACATATGAAAAAATGCTCAACTTCACTAGCTACTAGGGAAATGCAAATCAAAGCCACAATGAGATGTCACCTCATACCTGCTAGAATGGCTATAATCAACAAAACAATGAACAACAAGTGCTAGAGAGGCTGTGGAGAAAAAGGAACCCTGTTACACTGCTGGTGGGAATGCAAATTGGTAAAATTGCTTTGGAAGACAGTATGGAGATTCCTTAGAAAATTGGGAATGGAGCTATTCTATAACTTAGCAATCCTTCTGGGTATCTACCCAAAAAACTTGAAAACCTTAGTTTGTAAAAACATAGGTCCCCCAAATGTACATTGCAGCGCTGCTCACAATGGCCAAGACATGCAAACATAAGTGCCCCTTGACAGATGATTGGATAAAAAAGCTGTGGTACATATATAAATGGAATATTACTCAGTGATAAGAAAAGATGAAATTCTGCCATTTGCAACATGGATGGAACTTGAGATCATCATGCTAAGTGAAATAAACCAGACAGAAAAGGCTGAGAACCACATGACTTCACTCAGATGTGGAATATAAAACTGAAAGCAACAAAGAAACAAAATCTCGTGGATATAGTCAATAGTTTAGTGGTTACCTGAGGATAAGGGAGAAAGTGGGTGGGAGAGGAGGGAGGGGAGCGAAATATACGGTGATGTAAAGAGTTGTAGACCTGGAACATATGTAATTTTTACTAACTAATTAACCCTAATAAATTTAACAATAAAAAAATATATACATATATTTCAAATAGTTCTTTGGTTGTTTTTTTTAAAGAATAACAAAAACCAAAAATAGTAACAAACAACACTCAAAAAGAAAGTCCACTGGCCTTTTTTCCTCATCCTGGGTTATCTCTCTCTGTAGAGGCAACTACTTCCAAGTTTTCCAGCTCTTTCTTTTGATACTAACCTTCATGTGTCCGAATAAAATTCTTAGGCTGCTATTGAAGGGCAGCATAATAAGATGTTCAAGAGTTTCTGGAATTCAAACTCCATTTCTGCGACTCATCTTTTCTGTTGATCTTGGATAGTGTTTCTTTCTTTCTTTCTTTCTTTTTTTATTGTTTTTGACAGAGAGAGAGAGATACAGAGACAGAGACAGAGAGAAGGGGGAGGGCCCAGAACAGTCTCCATAGTTGCACATCATTGGCTTTTCCACATAGTTTCATTCCACAGGTGGGAGTGGGGCTGCACAGGGCAGGAACTAGGCCAGAATCTCACCCCAGTGAGAACCGAACTGGGGGCACTCCCCAGTTCAGCATATGGGTCCACACGGGCTGAGGCCGGGATTCGATCCTCGGTCCCCGGGGCTGCAAAGTGAGCGCCTAACCCACTGAGCCATCCCGGCTTCCCTGGGTAGTGTTTCTTAACAGCAATTATTACATTGTGGGGAGACATCTTGTGTACTGTAATAGCATGTGTAGCAGCATCTCTGCTTCCTACCCGTTAGATGCCAGTAGCAGCTGCACTCCAGCTATAACAACTGAACACGTTTCCAGGCATTGCCAAATACCCCATGGAGAAAAAACATCACTTCCAATTGAGAACCACTGGGGAAGTTAACTAAGTTTTTTGTGGCTTCATTTCCTCACCAGCAAATTGAAATGAATTATACCAACCCATAGAGCCAATATGAGTTTTAAATAAATACCACTTGTGAAGCACTTACTGCTTAACACTCAGTAAATGTTCTATAGATATTTGCTAAATAATACAAGTATAGTTTTAATGTTTCAGCTTTATATTTTATCCATTAGACTTGTATTTCTCCCATTTTCACAATGCAATCATTATAATTTCTTTTTCTTTTTTTTAAGATTTATTTTATTGTTTGAGAGAAGGTGAGAGACAAAAAGAGAAACAGAGAATTGGGAGGGCCCAGAGCAGTCTCTATAGTTGGACATCACTAATTGCAACATGGCTTCATTCTACACAGGTGAATGTGGGGCTGCGCCGGGCGGGAACCAAACCGGGCCTTCCGTATTTGAGGTGAGCACCTTTGCTGCTATGCCATCACGGCGCTACCAGTTGCACCACAGTTCAGCATATGGGTTTGTGGATTCATTCGCCAGACCTCCTGGTTGCAAGGCAAGTGCTCAACCTGCTGAGCTATTCCAGCATCCCCTCATCACAATATCTGTATGTCAATATTCAGTCTTTATAATGATTATGACCATGTAATTACTCAAAACTGAGTTACATAGCATATTAGTATATTCATTTACATTCAGTATATTCATTCTCTTATACTATATTTTTTCCTAGCATAAATAGCCTCTTTTTTGTTTGCTTAGTTTTCTATATAGCTAACTATCCCTAAACTGTTAGAAACATACATTTATTCTCAAAAAGATCGAACACATTTGGTAAATTAACAATTTCCCCCTCTTCGAGACATTCTTCCTCGAACTGTACATTCTCCTGCTCCTATATGAGCCGTTGCTCTCCATGCCTGCTGCACAGACTGTATCTGGAATGTCTTTACACAAATGTCCTGAGATCCCTCTAACCTTTATTGTGTGTTTGAGCCTCTATGTCTGGATCTTACGACTTTTATCTCTAATTTACTCCCTTGATTTGATGGCATGCATCCTCCAGTAGATTCTGTGAGTGTCTAAAAATATATTTATTCTAAATATAATGGTGAAAATTATCTTCCCTAAAAATATTGAAGGTATTGTTCCATTGTCTCTTAACTTTCTGTTATATTTGAAAAGTTTGATGCCATTTCAATTCCTGAGTCTTTGTATGTAAATTGTTTTCCTCAATGGAACATTTGGAATCTTTGTTCATTTTGTCCATGATACTCTGAAATTTCACAATAATGAGCATAATACAGGTTTTTAAAATCTCATTATGCTGGGTACTGGAAATTCTGGATTTTTAGTTTAGGAAAATTTTCTTATAACTTCATTAATTCCTCTGCCTGTCCCCTCCACCCTCCAAGATGTCTGCTTGCACTTTGTGGAAATGTCATTAATCATGTACTCTAAGCTTCTTATGCTCCCTTCCCAACACTGTTTTTTCTTTTTGTCTTTCCTCCTATATTTTCTGGGAATTTAAAAAATATCTTTCTTATTTCATCTTCTATTTTTAGTTATAAGAGCTGTTTTAAGTTCTTTGAATGATCCTTTTAAACATATACAGTGTTATATTATTTTTTCTAGCATTCAATATCTTCTTATCTCTCTGAAGGTAACAGTGATACTTTTGAATACTTTCCCTGCTTATTGTTCTGAATTTCTCCCAAGCGCCTTTTTTAAAAATCTGTTTATTTTTGTTTTGGCTTTTATGTTAGCGACTTCTCTCAAATGTCTTGGATCTTTGCCGACCCTTTCATATTTAAGAGAGAGTTACTACATTATAACCAGGTGGCGGTTACCGGTACATGAGAATGCAAAGTTGGTTTGTCATTTGAAAAGCCAATCAATTTAAATTACCATATTAATAGACTAAAAAAGAAAAACCATTTGATCATCTTAGTATATGAAAAAATGTTTGAAAAAAATTTAATGTTTATCCAGTGATTTGAAAAAAGCCTTAGAAACTAATACAGATAATGTCTTCAACATAGAAAAATACTAGAGTTGAAATCATACTTAATGGTGAAAGATGTTTACTTCTTCCTAAGATCCAGGATAAAGAAATGATCTTTGGTCTAACTACTTCTGTTAAATATTGTATTAGACATGCTGGTCAGAGAATTAAGGGAAGACAACAAAGTGCATATGAAAGAAAAAAGAAGAAATAAAAACTATTGGTAATTTCAGATGGTATGATTGTCCTCCCCAAATCTTGAGAAAGTCACAAAAAAATCTACCGAAGTTAATTAGTAGATATAGGCAGGTCACAGGATACAAAATCATTTATATTTCTGTATACTTGCAATGAACAATTAGAAATTGAAACTTAAAAGTATCACAACAGCATTAAAACATGAATATTAAGGACTACATCTAAGAAAAAAGTGCAAGATGTACACACTGAAAACTATAAAACAGTAACAAGAAAAATGAAAATAGAACTAAGAAATGGAGAGATACATTTCATGGATTGAAAGACTTGCTTTTTTAAGATGTCAATTTATCTCACACATATCTATAGAATTCATGCAATTCAAATAAAAATCTAAGCAGCTCTTTGGGTAGAAATTGACAGGCATACCGGTACTTCCAAACTTTATTTGGAAAGCAAAAAACCCAGTATAGGCAAAATTATTTTGAAACAAACAAACAAACAAGAAAGTAGAAGGTCTCACATTATCAGCTTTCAAGACTTATAATGCTACAGTATTCAAGACAGTATGGTCTTGTGGTAAGGATAGACATGTAGGTAAAGAGTACAGAAAGATGCCTGTATATTATGTAGTCATGATTTTCAACAAACATGACACAGTCATTTAATGGGGTAAAAGATTTTCAACAAATGGTAATGGAACAACTAAACATCATATGCAAAAAAAAAAAAAAAAAAAAAACACCAAAAAAAAAAAAAAAAAAAAAAAAAAAAAAAAAAAAAAAAAAAAAAAAGACACCCCAAAAACAAAAACTGAACCTAGAGCTTACCCACTACAATGTAAAAAATTAACCTGAAATAAAACATACAGCAAAATGTGAAAACTAAACTATACAAATTTCTAGAAGAAAATCTTTGTGACCTTGATTAACAAAGGTGTCTTTGCTAGGACATAAAAAGCATGAATGATAAAAGAAAAAAAGTAATAAATTTCATCCACATTAAGCCCTTGTGCTCTTCAAAAGACAGTTGAAAAAATGAGAAGACAAGCCACATTAGAAGAAAATATTTTAGAAACACGTCTGATTAAGAAGTTATATCCAGAATGTATAAAGAAGTCTGAAATCTCAATAATAAGAAAACAACCCAAATTTTAAAACCAGCAAAAGATTTAAACAAACACTTCACTAAGGAAGATATGTAGGTAGCAAATAAGCACATAATTATTTATTAATTATAAATGAATGATTCATTAATTAATGGAAAACTGGCACAATTACTCATTAGGGACAGGCAAATCAAAAGTAAAATAACATTTTACCATATATCTATCAGGACAGATGAATTTAAAAGGTTTGACACAGTCAATGACTGGAAAGGATCACTGAAACTTTCAAACTTTACTGACGGGAATGTGATATAATAAACTATACAGGAAAACAACTTGTCACTTTCTTATAAATCCAGACCCAGCTTCATGAAGATGAGACCTGTGTAATGAATAAGGCTTCATGCTCAGAAAAACCCCACACTTGCTTAAATGTTCTACTGTTGCTATCTTGAAATTTTTTAAATTTTATCTTTGAACTTGGGTTTTGTAATTAAAGTCCATTAGAACACTGGAACGCGTTCAATATGTCTTCCAGTACTTGCTGCTCCTTTCACATACAGTGTTCAAAATACCCCATAAATACATAATTCCAGAGGACCCAGGATGCATGAGAGTTTAATGAGACTCAAAGGTAGTACAAGGTAAGCAAGTTACATCTATGACTGAGTCAGCAGGGACAGACAAACCCTAGAGACCATATTTTCTGTTTGAACCAAAATTGTTTCTAACATAGAAAGGAGGCAATGAAATTCCAAGAAGTATGAACAAGCACGGGACCCTATCATATTCTTTCTTGCTCCTGTTATTCCCAGTATTTGCCATTCACTTATGCTAAAAGTGATGATAACAATAAGCCCAAACTAGAGAGTGTTGGTAAGAATGTGTGTGTATATCAAGACTTGAAATAAACAACTGAATTAGTTTTATGTAAGTTTCTACTGTTTTGGTAAGAACAAAGTACATATGCATCCATGAGCTACAAAGTATGAATTGTGTAATTTTAGTTACTCTGTATATAAATTAAATGCTCTTATACTTGTATTTAAAACTGACATTTCACAATATAAAAATGAATGGTGACATTTTGGCCAATATTAAATTTTAAATTAAAAATTTTTTTTTAATTTATTGTTTGAGAGAAGGTGAGAAACAGAGAGAGAAGTATGAGGATCCAGAGCATTCTCCATATTTATTATACATCATTAGTTATGACATGGTTTCATTCCACACAAGTGGTGGTGTGCTAACAAGGGGCCCAGCGAGGGGCTTCCCATATAGGAGGCAAGAACCTTCTCCACAGAGCCATCCCAGCAGTTACCACTTGCTTCATAGTTCAGAATATGGGTTTGCATAGGCTGGGGCCGGGAATCAAACTCCAGTCTTTGTGATTGTGAGGCAAGTGCTCAACTGCTGAGCTATCGTGGCATCCCCAAAAAATTAAAACAAAAACCTTTTTTTCCTTAGAAAAATATTAAATAGCAAAATAAAACAAAACAAAACAAAACCCCCAAATTCCCCCAAAACAACAACAACAAAACACCATGACAAGTTAAAAGAGAAACTGAGTAAGAAAGAAAAAAGCCTTATATTTTAGTACATTTAAAAAATTAAATTTAGTGGGATAACATTGGTTAATATTATGCAATCTTCAGGTGTACAAGGTTATAATTCAATATCTGTGTACTCAATTGTATTCTTCACTACCCAAGGTCTAGTCTTCTGTTGTTACCATATATTTGATCCCCTTTAACCTACATAATATTTCCCCTACCCACTTCCCTTCCGGTGACCACATTCTGTTGTCCAGGTCAATGAGTTAGTTTTTGTTTGTTTTGTTAGTATGTTACTTTTTGTTTTATATTCCACATATGTGAAATCATATTTTTGTCCTTCCCCATCTGATTTATTTCACTTAGCATAATAATCTCAAGATCCACCCATGTTTTTTTTAGTGACACTTTTTCCTGCTTTTTGAACAAGGTGCCTGATATTATATAGCTGACTCTGTATAAATTAATTATACATTTAAATTGCATGTTTATAAGGTGACCAACTGTCCTCCTTTTGGAAGTTCTGTCCTCCCTCGAAAAGTGTCCTCCTAGATGTCCTCCTTTTAGACTTGTGTTCAGTTTTTATCCACAGAACTACTAGACATTAAAACAGATGACAATTGTCTATTTGAAGAATTTAGAAAACTGAATACTTATTTAAATTATGAAAAATTGGTCGAGTGGGAAAATGAACATGTTGAAGTTGATAAAAGATAGATGGAAATATTCAACCATTTCAGAAATGCACATATATCATATGAAAATTTACTTCTTCTAGTCCAATTTACATTGTGCTGCCCTGGCACTAACGCAGCAGTTGAAAGGGTATTTTCTTTCTTTTTTAAAAAATATTTATTTTATTGATTTTTGACAGAGAGAAACAGAGACAGAGAGAGACAGAGAGAAGGGAGAGGGCCCAGAGCAATCTCCATAGTTGACATTAGTTTTCCATATAGTTTCACTCCACAGGTGGGCACAGGGCTGCGCAGGGCAGGAACTGGGCCAGGAGCCTCCCACATAGGTCCTGCCAAGAACTGAACTGGGGGCACACCCCAGTTCAGCATATGGGTCCACATGGGCTGGGGCCGGGATTCGATTGAAAGTGTATTTTCAATTGCTAATGATTTTTGGACAACTGAAAAATCAAGACTGAATGTTGATACTCTAGCTGCAGCACTTGCTGTGAAATTCAATATGAAAATAGTTCTTGTACAGATATTTCTAATATTTTGTTAGAAAATGACACATTAACAAAAAATATTTATTCAATCAAAAATATTCATATTTAAATAATATTTAATCATAATATGCCTGCATTATCTATTTACTATATTATAATGCTTTCTGTTTAGTTATTGTTGCAAAGAATAAATTTTTTTATTTGCAATATTTGTTTCTTTAATTTATTTATGTCCTCCTTTTCATTGGAAAAAAGTTGGTCACCTTAATGTTTAAAAATGTATAAAATAAATTATACATTTCCCATATAACCAAGAAATTAATTGTTGGGCTTCAGTGTAGGGTTGCTACCAAGAGATATTCAGCCAGATATCCCAGAATGCTATTTATTGCATTCTGGGAGCCAAGTGGGAGAACAGGTTAATTCTCATTATTCAGAATTCAGACTTTCGATTTAACTCACCTGTTCTTAGTATGGCACTCTAGCTTTTATGCCTGCTTAATGACCTCAAGTCTAGAATTCCTCTGGTTTAAAAACTTTGAGTGTAAACCTTCAGTGTTCTGTTGAGTGGGAGGTTGCTTAATGAGGTTGTTAGAAGTTGTGGGATAGAGGGGCCTAACTGTTTTTCATTCAGACTTTTAACCATCCCTCCTATTTGTGGCTGTGCTGACAACTCATCTTTTTGAGGTACTCGGCCCCTCCAATTCTTGAGGCTTTCCAAGGTTTGATAAGGTTTGCTTCTTGACTTTCCCAGTGACAAGCACTTTCTTTTAGCCCCCCTTTTGTCTACTAAGAAGTCAGTAGTGACTACCGACTACCAGCTTTCAACTTATTTCTGACAATTCTTTCTGTTATCTTCTATTCAGTTCTCCTTTTATTTGAGGTTTCATGTCTTTAATAATACCTTTCCTGTTGTTCTTTTTGTGATGTTTTGGGAGAGAGAAGGGATAGGATATATGTGTGTTTTATTGACTGTAAATGAAAATATGTGTTTAAAATTTGGATGTCACTGCAAAGACTTTTATATTTTTAATTTATTTTATTTTTTTATAGACTTCATTCACAAAAATTAAGTATTTTTTATATAAAACAATGCAAGTTTGAAAAATGAATAGTGAACACACTAAATGCAGGACAGGCCCACAGAAATAAGATAACATGTAACAAGGACCCATAGGAGAAATAGAAGTTAACAGAGTCCTTTCAGGAGAGATCTCTACCCACCTACAGAGTACTGTCAGGGAACCAATTATAAACGGAATCAAGTCCATGGTAGGGATACAGAGTTGAGAGTCATCAACACCCGAAACAAATCATATCTAATCCCATCTGAGGATCTGCTTATCTGAGGGCCTGAACTGACCATGGGTGACTGAAGTTCTCCCACCAACCAGCCTTGGTGACTTCTTCACATGCCCCCCTTGTTTTGTTTATTCTTACTTAGCTTTTCAGACTCAGTCTGATGCCATCTACTCCCAGAAGTCTGCCCTGGAACGATTACACCAATCTCATTTAGGTGTCACTCCCCAATCTTTTTATACTAACTAGCATTCTCAAGTTATATTCTCTATCAATGTTTTTGACATATTAAATTTCAATTATTTTTAATTTTTCAGGGATTAGCATACTTTTTCTATAAAGTTTACTATAAGTAAATATTGTAGGCTTTGCAGGCTAAGAGGCAAAATAAAAATATCATGTAGGCATCCTACTTTGGGCATATCATGAGAAGGCAGTGTTCTTTGAAAAAGACAATATTACTGGAGAAAAAAGAAGGCAGCAGGAAAAGAGGAAGACCAAATATGAGATGGATTGACTCCATAAAAGGCATTGGACATGAGTCTATACAGGAACTGAGCAAGGCTGTTGAGAGGAACTTGTGCACATCACTCATTCATAGAGTCCCCAAGGGTTGGAGCTGATTCAATGGCACGAAACAACAAAAACTTACATAACAAAAGGGAAAACAAATTTCAGTCATTTCTAGTGACAAAATTAAAAATATAACAACTGAGTACAGTTATTTTGTAATACAGATTAACTTATCGAAGAATGGAATTCTTTTGGAGGAGATAACATTTCTCTTAACTGTGGTTCAAAGTTAGTGTGCCCATTCATCAAATTGATTGCAAATGTTTATCTATAAAAACCATTCTGAGCTCACAAGCTTTACAAAAACAGGCAGTGTAGCTTGCTGACCTCTGATCTATTTGTTTAACTTTCATCTCTACTATATTTTGAGATCTGGGACCTGTTCTGGGTCTTATTTATCTTTGAATTCCCAGGCAATGCTTTACATAGCATATTATGGATGCTCAGTAACTTAAAAAAAAGTTTTTTTTGTTTTTTTGTTGTTTTTTTTCCCCCCCAAGCAGTAAAGAGATTTGAGTTTTGCTTATCTCAGGCTTTCATATTAATCTTGACTTTATTTACTACCTTCCCTGTAAGGATTTTCAGATCTATTATCTCATATTTATTATCTACTATGTAATAAGAAAAAGATCAATGTTATTATTTCCATTTTACAGATTGGAAAGTGATGTGGTAGTAGAGCCAACACTAGACTTAAAGAATTCTGATCTTTAGCTTTAGAGGGTTTCTGAAAGATCATATTATAACACATTCTAAGGTATGCATGTCTCCTGTTCATTTCAAGGATTATGAAATATCAGGAAACACAGAAGTGTAA
>PVKE010005691.1:0-57831 GCA_004027555.1 Craseonycteris thonglongyai
GGTATTATATTAAGGTGACCAGATTTTAACATTGATACAGCGGGACACCATTGACTGGCAGGGAGGGGGTTCTTGATTAAAAATTTGGTCTATCTCCCGCCGTTCCCTAGCTTGTCGTGCATTCTTTCCAAACATCGGGACTTTTTTAGAACGCCGCAGGATGCGGAACAAATTGTTAAAAATCGAGACTGTCCCACCAAAAGCGGGACGTCTGGTCACCTTACAAATAGGCACATGAAAAGATGATCATATCATTACTCATGAGAGAAACACATGAAGACCACAATGAGATATCACCACACAGCTATCAGAATAACTAAAATAAAAAATAATGACTATACCAAATGCCAGAGAGTATGCAGAGAAACTGATTCTGTCATATATTGCTGATGAGAATATAAAATGATGCAGCCACCCTGGAAAACTGTTAGGCAAATCCTTTTAAAACTAAAAATGCACTGACCACATGACCTACCTCTTGCACTCAGACATTTATCCCAGAGAAATGAAAACTTATTTTCACACAGAAACTTGTACACAAATATTCATAGCAGCTTTATTTGTAATAGTCAAAGCTGACAGCTACCCAAACATCTTTCAATGGATGATGATTAAACTGTGGTACAGCCATTTCATGGAATACTACTCAATAATAAAAAGGAATGAACTGGGAAGCCAGGATGGCTCAGCGGGTTAAGCACTCGCTTGGAGCCTCAGGGTTCCAGGATTGAACTCTGGCCCTGGATGGTGAGGACCCATATGCTGAACTGGGGGGTGCTTCCCATGCGGGAGACCCCCACTGGGCCCCTGCCCTGCGCGGCCCTGGCCCACCTGTGTGGAATGAAACCATGTAGAAAATTGGTGACGTACAACCGTGGAGACTGCTCTGGGCCCTCCCCCTTCTCTCTGTCTTCCTCTGTCTCTGTCTCTCTCTGTCAAAAAGAATAAAACAAAAAGAAATGAACTATCATGTAATGGACACAATATTTGTGTCCTCCCCCAAAGTTCATATGTTGAAGCCCTAACCTCCAATGGGATGGGATGTGGAGGTGAGGCTTTTAGGAGATAATAAGGCTTAGATGGGGTCATGGGGAGGGTACCCTCATGACGGCATTAGTAGCCTTTTAAGAAGAGGGAGAGACACCAGAGCACTCATTCGCCTCCCCACCTGCTCCAGTCTGGAAGAGAAGCCTTACCAGAAACCGAATCTTCTTACACCTTGACCTTAGACGTCCAGGCTCCAGAACTGTGAGAAAGAAGCATCTGTTGTTTAAGCCACCCAGCCCATGATGTTTTGTTGCAGGAGCCTGAGCTGACTAAGACATATCGATACACAGAGCAGCATGGACAGAGCTTCAGGGAATTCTGCTGAGTGAAAAATAAAGCCAGTCTCAGGATATATGTAGTCCGTGATGCAATGTACACATGTGTGGACTAACGTAAATCTGTAACAGAAGTGGAGAACAGTGCATTGCCAGGGGTTAGGGATGAAGTAGGTGAGTGGAGTGTGTGTGGCCACTAAGGGCTAAGGGAGCCTTGTCATAACAGTAGAGTTTGTTATCTTGATCATGGTTGTGGTTACACAAAGTTACACACATGATGGCATTGCATGAAGCTACACATATACACACGCATGCATGAACGCAAATGAGCACATGTAAACAAGTGAAATCTGAATAAGGTCCGTGGATTATATGTTTCCTGGTTGTCATTTTGCACTGTAGTTATGCAACTGTTTGTGAGTCTATAATTATTCTAACATTAAAAGTTTAAAAAAATGAACCCTGGGGGTACCAGGATAGCTCAGCAGTATGAGCTCTTGCCTGGCAATCCTGAGGTCCAGGGTTCGATTCCCAGCCCCAGCCTGTGCAAAACCCCACATGCTGAACTGCAGCTCAACTTGTAACTGCCGGGATGGCTCAGTGGTGAAGGTCCCCAGTTTGGTTCCTGCCCTACACAGCCCCACATCCACCTGTGTGGAATGAAACCATGTCATAACTGATGATGTACAACTAAGAAGACTGCTCTGGGTCCTCCCCCTTCTCTCTCTCTCTCTCCCTCTGTCTCTCTTCCTCTCTCTCTCTCTCTCTCTCTCTCTCTCTCTCTCTCTGATCTTCTCTCAAACAATAAAATAAATCTTAAAAAAAAGGAACCCAGTCATCATTTCTGACTTGCAACTTTATTTTTTCTGTGTGCACCCTCTCTTTTAAACACTGCTTCTTACGTCACGATTTGTGAGAACTTTGAGGCAATTAAAATATATGTAGAGCCATCAAAGTTGCCTTTAAAGTGGTAATCCTTTTGTTATTGCTTTGTGGTGGTAACAGAGGGAGATTTCTTTTAAAGGCCCAATGCTGATTCCTTCCCCTTCGTTCTGGTTATTGAAATCATCATCACCTTCCTCCGTGGTAAACTCTTCTGACAAATGTTGAGTGAAGTATTTTCTGAGGATCCTGGAAGATTAATAGTGTCCTGAAATATAAAGTAGTCAGCAGTGTACATGCTGAACTTTCCTTTTGTTGTCCCAAAGGTTTATTGGATAATTTTGCTCTTCAATTAACCTAACTTTAATAGCAAGCCAGGTTTCTTACTGGGTAATTAGCTGTCACAACCTACTTGTATTATTTTTTTACCTCATCACAAGGATAACTGGAGAACTGTCTTAGCCCATTTGGGTTGTTAGAACAAAAGACTGCAGACTCGGGGGCTGATAAACAACACACATTTATTTCTCACAGTTCTGAAGGCTCAAAGGCCAAGATCTAGGGACCAACAGTTTGGTGTCTGGTGCAAGCCACTTCCTGATTTGTAGACAGCTGTCTTCTTGCTGTGTCCTCATATGGTGGTGAGGTTAGGAAACTCCATTCTGGAATCCCTTTTTTAAAGGCACTGATCTCATTCTTGCATGTTCTACCCTTATGACTGAATCACTTCTCAAAGGCCCCCTCTCCAAATACTATCACCTTGGGCGTTAGGATTTTAATATATGAATTTGTGGGGGACACAAAACATTCAGTCTATAGCAAGAACATTTCTCCTAGGTCCTCCAGTTTGGGAGGACCCAGCACTAGTTAGTTAGGGAAGCAGAGAGCAAAGAAAGGCAAGTCCCCTTAGGGAAATGTTTCTCAAGAAAGCCATCAGGGGATGCGGGTATAGCTCAGCAGGTTGAGCACTTACCTTGAAACTGCGAGGTCCGGGGATCTAATCCCAGGTCCGGGGATCAAATCCCAGCCCTGGTCCATGCAAACCCATATGCTGAACTGTGGCACAACTGGTAACTGACAGGATGGCAGTGAAGGTTCCCGTCCCCCATGTGGGAGGCCCCCAGTTCAGTTTCCACCCTGTGTGGCTCCACATCCACCTGTGTGGAATGAAACCATGTCACAACTAATGACGTACAACTATAGAGACTGCTCTGGGCTCTCTCTCTCTCTCTCTCTCTCTCTCTCTCTCTCTCTCTCTCTCTCTCTCGCTCTCTCTCTCTCTCTCTCTCTTTCTCTCTCTCTCACCTTCTCTCAAACAATAAAATAAATTTAAAAAAAGAAAGAAAGAAAGCCATGAAAGTTGGTGGCTGTGGGGTGAGATCAGGCCCCTTCTTGTTCTGCTCCTGCTTCCCTGCCATCACATGTCACCCTTATGGCTTCTGAGGGAGCAGCCATTGATCCTCCAGCCCAGGACGGCTGGGGGACTGGAGTGACACCCAGTTCATGGACCCCCTTCCTACTGTGCTCCGTGTGCCCGTTCCTCCGGCTGCCTACTATACCTGCGATGCCCTTTAGGAGCCCAAGAGAAACCAGCTAGCAAACCTGGCTCACTAGGCACCTTTGTCACTTCTGAGTCCCTGCTCTGCTCGAAGCCCCTTCGCAGTGCTCACAGAAGGGTTTATGCAGCACAAGATTTTGAACAAAGGCTTCCAAAAAACAAAAAGATTTGTTATAGCCTCTGTGATCAAACCAGTACAAGATCGGAAATGTTTGCTGTTGAGAGACAGGGTGTCCATGAACTTGGGAAACGTGGACACATTTTTTTTTTTCCTGAAGCTGTCCTGGTGACATTCTATGTTTTTGCCTGTTTCTAGCCTGGATGGATATCCTGTGTAGTTAGCTAGGGTGTGACTCAAATACAGAATGAATGGAGCTGTTTTCAGCCTGGCTATTTATAGTAGCCCTCTGAGTTACCTGACTCCACACTCCTCGTTTCAGGACCTCTACGTCACAGCCTCATTCATGAGGCAGCCATTTTTGAGCACCATCTGTGTTTCACAACAGCATTCCAGGGAGAAGGACGAAAGCAACGCCTGTTGTACAGGGCACTGACCCCGGACAAAGTCTTTATGGTGCATCAGCTCCTCTAACATCATCACGTTTTGATTTTGTTATTTTGTTGTGGTTGTTTTTTAGAGGAAGGAATTGGTGAAACTGGGATCTCAGTCAGCTCGATGACTGTGTTGTCCTGACTGCCTGAATTTGTGTCATTAATCCAGGATGAGTCTACCAGTGCGCTGGTAAGAACGACCCAGTGAAAACTCTGTACAAAAATGACTGCTCCGTTGAAGTCATCTCCACAGCACAAGGAACTCAGCAAGTAGTGTGCCCCGATGGTCTTTCTCCACTAGATTCCTTAAGCCAGAACCTGAGGCACATACCCGTACTGCTCCATGTCTGCAGAAGGACCCAGTTCTTCCAAAGACGTCAGAGAAACGTGCACGTGATATTAACAAAGAGCAGTGCAACTGTAGAGACAGGAAGCAGGTTTTCCACTCAGCTATGGAACACTGGCCCAGAGTGACTTCCAGGGTTCCACCAAGGCTGCCTCACCAGCACGCTAGGAGGAGCTAATGTCACCTCCATTCATGCAAGAGGTTCATGGTCATTCGTACTTCATTTCTTTTCCCTAATTGTCATCACTCGACTTCTAACCTAGTAAAGAGCCCACGAGCGAGATTTAAGGAGAAATGGATCGAGGTCTAAAAGCTAAAGCATGCTGGGAGATTGGTTTTAATTCTCTCTTTTTTTTTATTGTTAAATTGATGGGGGTGACATTGGTTGGTAACAATTACATAGGTTCCAGGTGTATGAGTCTACATGACATTGTCTATGTGTTGCATTATGTGCTCACCACCCCGAGTCAGCTCTCGCTGGGAGATTCTTAATGTTCTCTCGTACCAAGCACGTTGAAGGGTGGGTCAACATAGCCTCATATGTTGTTTTGAACTCAGATGTTGGCGTACTTTGTAGGAAAGCGAGTTTGGGGCTTAATCTAGGTTCCAATTATCTATTGGTATGTAAAAGATACCCCAAAACTTAGTGGCTTAAAACACACATTGATTTATTAGTCCTCACAGTTCTGGGGGATGATAATAGGCTCAGCTGCACAGTCCTTCCTTGAGTTCCTGAGTCTGGTTGCAGACAGCTAGTGTATGAGGCTGCACTTAACCCGAATCTCCTTCACTCACATGTGTGGCCCTTGGGCTGCACGGCTAGAAAGTCGAGTACTTGGGCTTCCCTAAGCCAGCATGGTGGCTGGCTTCCCCTAGACACATGTGCCAGGAGACCCAGGTAGTAGCTGCAAGACTTCACAGAGTGTCATTCCACAGCATTCTGTCGGCCAAAAAGCCGGTCCCAGGTGTGTGGATACCAGCAGTCCAGCGGGGGTGGGGAGGGCACCCTTGGCGATTGGCTGATGGTGTGGCACTGCAGAGAGTGCCGTTTCGAACACTGGTATTAAAGCAGATCTCCAGTGTGCGTGTCTGGACACACACAGTGCCTTCCATTCCTTTCCCCACACTCTGGCGAGAGCAGCCAAGCTCTCAGGCACTGACGGAGCCATTCTGCAGGCCCAGGGCACTGAAGAGACCTACCAGTGCACCTTCTTCACCCTCCCCATTCGTCCTCATCACTGCCATCTGTCACCACTTTTTACCTGTATCTCCTAAAGCTTTTTCCAGTTAGGACGCAGTTACTTCAACCCAAGTTCCCCCTCTTGTATTTAGTTCCATGCCTGAGCCCAAACCCCACCCACACGTGGCTGATTTCATTTTCGAGCAGTTTTAGTGGTTGTGACAGAATTTTTAAAAGGCCATAAATTGTGAAGTAACATTTGAGACAAAGAGCCAGTGACTTTAAATCTTAAACCCTTTTTAGAGGGCCCAGAAGCACCTATTAAAATCTTCCCAAACACGAATGTCTTCTTTAAGTCTGTTTCTCCAGGTTCGAATGCTTCCAATGAATCAAACCTCTGATTTTCTGTTCTGAAATTGTTTTCTGTGTTTTTGTACATGATTGCAAAATGACATTTTGTGTCCTCCTAAATTGTAATGATAGGACATGGGTGTTTTTAGCCCTGATATGAATTATACAGAGGTTTTGAGGCCTACCCCCGGACTCTGACGACTATTTTAAACATAGTTCTGATTTTCTCTGGGTAAAAGCATAACCAGCTTCCAACCACAAACTTCAAAATGGCATTTTGTGGACACGCCCCATTTGTATCTGCTTCCCTGCACGGAGCTGTAGCATAAACTTGGATTTTGTTGCACTCCACTAAGACATTGAAAAGCAAAGTCGATGGGGGTGTGGGGGATGCTCAGCAGTTGAGCACGTACCTTGCAATTGCGAGGTCCAGGGTTTGATTCCCAGCCCCGGCCCGTGCAAACCCCATTGGGATGGTGGCAAAGGCTCTCGCCTACCATAACTCTAGAACAGTATTGTTTTCTCTCAAAAACAATTTTAAAAAGAAAAGTTGATGTGGGGATTTAAGGAATGTTCTGTGTTGGTTCAGGACTGAGCTGCTTCCCTGCATTTGATGCTCTCCTCATCTGTTGAAACTTTTAGCCTTATTGTAAACAAGAGCAGGGCAGGCATTTCCTTTTAGGAACAAACTGTCACTTAAACAAAAACGCCTGTTCATATTGCTGTCTGGGCTGGTGACCTCTGGAGCCGTTTTCCACATTTATCTGTTTTCCCTCAGCTTTGCCCTTCCAGCTGCTGATACCCAAAGGCCAAGAAGACAATGGGAACCATTGTGACAACAGGAAGGACGGACACATTCCTCAATAAAGCCCCAAGGGATGGGACTAAAACCCAACACCAAAGGCAAACTTACTCCCACAGCTCCTAACACAATATTTTCCCACACATTAGGCTCCCCATAAGTGAACTAACTGACTTTCAGCACTCCAGGTAGACAGAAGTGTGGGTTTGCCACAAATTTTTGTTACTTATTTTACAAAGAAAACCATTCTGGGCAATCCTAGAGAAATCAGACATAGGATTTCAGTTACACACAACTTTCTGGAATCCCCAACATAGCCATTATGTAAGATAAGAAATGCCTGTATGCAGATGTTTGTTCATTGTGAAAGGTTTTTATTCAGACATGCTCATTTTTCCTTGAATTATCCAGAATACTGGGGCATTCCAGGGAGGCTTTGGATGAACCACAATACTTAAACTTTGACAGGACTCAAAATTTCTGACTTAGGATAGGGGTAAAAGAAAGAGTTTGCGGTTGTTGTTTTATAAGAGCCACCAAATATTTATTTGCTGTTACTCAATCTCATGGACTCTAATCTAATCACTGCCTAGAAATTAAGCTGTCACCATGTCTCAGGTGTCCTCCACAGGAAAAGAAAAGCAGTCATTGGTACTGAATAGCACCTGTCAGAGGGTTGCCGAAACTGGAGAAAATCCTCAGGCACTGGGAACTGTCCAGTCCTCAGCTAGAGCACACTGCAGCTTCCACGGGAGACTCTAGTAAAACGTATGATGCAATCTTACCTATACAATTACAAGTATTCCCCTCCCACTCCCCTCAAAAGATACCACCCAATGGCCACTGATCACAAGAGAATGCGAGGGAATAAGAATTGCCACAAGCCACTGTCGGAGAATAAATTGTCATCAACCTTAATGGAGAATAATTTGTCAATATCAAAATCCTTAAGTGTTTACACCCTTCAATTCAAAAATTCCACTTCTAGAATTGTAGTTAAAGAAAACAAATATTTTAATGTGTATGCAAGAGGATGTTTATGATAACATTATTTATTATAATAAAAAAACAAACAAAAAAAAAAACGGGAAACTGGGATGGCTCAGCAGGTTAAGCACTCGCTTTGCAGCCCCAGGGACCAAGGATCGAATCCCGGCCCTGGCCCATGGGGACCCATATGCTGAACTGGGGTGTGCTTCCCATGTGGGAGGCACCCAGTTTGGTTCTGGCCCCCCAGTTGGGCCCCTGGCTCAAGGGGGTGTGCCTCCCACACGGGAAGCCCCCAGCCTAGTTCCTGCCCTGTGCAGCCCCACATCCACCTGTGTGGAATGAAACCATGTCAAAACTGATGACGTACAACCATGGAGACTGCTCTGGGCCCTCCCCCTTCTCTCTGTCTCTGTCTCTGTCAAACAAAATAAATCTTTATTTAAAAAAAATGAAGAAACAGAAAGCAATGTAAAAAAAATAAGGCACCCAAATGATTGACGACTAGGAAGTAATTAAAGTTCTACAAGAATATTGAATGAGCCGGGAAGATGTCTATGATACCTTAAGTAGAAAGAAACGGGCCATGAAGAGCATGTGTGAGGTGGAGAATACAGAGGATCTGGGAATAGGCGGAATCAGGTGAGGAGGAGGGAAGAGGCAGAGCCCTTAGCCAAGTCTCTGAGGCCGCTCTCCTGGGACACTGAGAGCACCAATTACACACAGGAGGCAAAGCTCAGTGGGGGGCTTAACGAGCGGCTGCGGACTTGTTAAGCTGAGGAGCTTGCACACACCCAAGTGACAATATCCAGCAGGCATTAGGAAAGACAGACTGGGAACTACTAAGTAGCCAGATGATGTGGCTGCTATAATGAGCACAGTACAAGGCTACATTTAAAGATTTATTTTATTGTTTTTCACAGAGAGAGACAGAGAGAAGGGGGAGGGCCCAGAGCAGTCTCCATAGTTGACATTAGTTTTCCATATAGTTTCACTCCACAGGTGGGTGCGGGGCTGCGCAGGGCAGGAACTGGGCCAGGAGCCTTCAACTCAGGTCCCAGCAAGAACTGAACCAGGGGCACACCCCAGCTCAGCATATGGGTCCGCATGGGCCAGGCCCGGGATTGGATCCTTGGGCTCCGGGGCTGTAAAGCGAGCGCTCAACCGCTGAGCCATCCCGGCTTCCCCCCAGGCTACATTCACAGCTACATAGTATTAAGGCCATCATAGACTGGTGGCCAGTCAGGTCTTATGTGGAGTGCACCTCACTTGTATCAACCGCACTGCAGCGGAGCGGGCATTGTTTCAGTCTGACATTAGTGATGCAGCTCAGAACAGGATCTCGGGCCCGGGGGATGGGGGTCAGGTAGACGGGAAATCGCATATACACTACAAAATTAGAAGTCACTGTTTTCCGGAAAAGGAACTCTGGGTTCCTTTTCTGATTCATGTGTAACAGGATATGAAAATGGAAGCTTCTACAGAGACACCGAGCAACAGCACATGTGAACATTCAGAGGGAGGTGCCAAATTGGCCTATGCCACCATATACGGATTTACAAAAGCAGTGACCACCCTCCCCCGACTTGGTAACTCAGGGGTGGGGGGGTCAGGGATATGAAAGGTCCAAGAGTGAGAAGGGAAAAATAGATGAAGAGATTTGGAGCAGAGGAGGGGAGTACTTGCTGTGTCTGAGACCCCACCTACCCCCTAAAAAATGAGAAGTTATATGGGGAAGGATGTATGTGGGGAGGTGATTCAACGCCAAGCCTAATGAGGGCTCCATCTGAGCCTGTCTCCTCATTGCCCCCCCAAAACAGAGCCTGGGGAAAGGGCTTCCTTGCATAGTTTATTTTGTGCAATGGTCCCAAGGAACAAGAGTGAGGGTCAGGGAAGCGTGAGACAGGGAAGGAGGGAACCCCAATCTGAGCTCATCACTGTGGTAGTTAACTGGGGCAGGATACCACTGAGGAATTTCTGAGAAGCCACGGAACAGGTGCCTTAGAATGGCCTGCCCGAGGGATGGAAAAACACAGTGTTTTTACACAGGGCACCTGAAGAGGACAAGGATTGCCCCAGGGTGTTAGCACGTGTGTCAGAATGCCACCATGGGTTCCCCCAGCCGCTACCAAGCCACAAAGATGCCCAGGGCAGAGGCGTGACTGCTTGCCTGAGGCCACAGGGTCGCATCAGTTCTATACTGAGAACGAGAAAGCAGACCGTGGACTGCTTCTACCCAGGACTTGGAAAAAATGAATGGTAGTCGGCTCACAACCACCATGGCCGAGACAAGGAGCAATCTTGCACTGGATCAGCCTACCCTCCCAGAGCGTGTTGGGGAAAAAAACTGTCTAAGAAGACAACCTCATAAGGACTTTTCAGGGTGAGGAAGCCCAAGGAAGTTGGACGTTACTGCCTAAGGGCCGGGGCTGAGGCAAGCAATGTTCGTGCCTCTGTATCTGCAACCTCGGGAGAGGCCCCCAGCAGCGAGAATCTTTGAAGAGCCCAGGAAACCTCCCAGGGGGGAGAATCAGCTTTAAACAGCTGCCAGGTATAGAGAGATAACCAGATCCGGAGAGACCGGGCTCCTCCCTCTACTCCACCTTCCCCCAGTAACTAGGGGGGGGAGGGGAGGGGAGGGGAAGTGCACGGTGGAGAAACAGACAGGAAGCCAGCCACACCTCCTTTACTGCCAGACGATTCCAGCCGAAGCAGGCCTCAGCCTGGGGAGGGGAGGCTCTGAAGATGATCTTGGATGGGATATTTTAATTTTGAAGAAAGACTGTACTTGTGACTTGGAGGGATTAGAAGGCTGTAGAATACCTAAAACAGAACTGAAAAGTCCTGGGACCCACGGGAGTGTTTCCCCAGCAATGAGGTTTATTTATCCAGGGTATTAGTCAGGGTTCTTCAGAATCAAGAGTGTGTGTAGAGAGAGAAAGAGATTAATTATAAGGAATTGGCTCACATGACTCTGGAGGCTGGCAAATCCCAACATCTGCACTCAGCAAGCTGGAGACTCGGAGAACTGATGGTGTAGTTCCAATCCAAGTGACAGTAGTCAGGAGACCCAGGGAAAGCCAATGTCCCAAGGCAAGAAAAAGACAATGTTCTAGTTCTAAGGCAGTCGGGTAGAGGAGCTCCTTCTTACTCAGCCTTTTTGTTCCTGTCAGGCCTTCAACTGATTGGATGAGGCCTACCCACACTGGGGAAATCTGCTTTACTCACTACTGTTCAAGTATTAGTGTCATCCGAAACCAGTCTCACAGACACAGCCAGAATGTTTGATCTGGGTCCCAGGGCCCGGCCACGTTGATACATAAAGTAAATCACCACCTCCAAGTAATGTCCACTGAATGGATTTTAAAAGCGTTTCAAGGGGGTGCCGGGATAGCTCAGTGGTTGAGCGCTTGCAATTGCAATTGCAAGGTCCAGGGTTCGATTCCCGGCCCCAGCTTCTGCAAACCCATGTGCTGAACTGCGGTGCAACTGGTAACAGCTGGGATGGCTCAGCAGCGAAGGTTCTCACCTCCCATGTGGGAGGCCCCCAGTTCAGTTCCCACCCTGTGCAGCCCCACACCCACCTGTGTGGAATGAAACCATGTCACAACTAATGATGGATAACTATGGAGACTGCTCTGGGCCCTCCCGCCTTCTCCCTCATTCCCTCTCTCTCTCTCTCTTTCACCTTCTCTGAAAAACAGTAAAATAAATCTTTTTTTAAAAATGAAAAGTTTCAACATATACCCAAAATAGAGAAAACAGTATAATAAACCCCTTTGTGCTTATCACCCAGTTTCAAAAATTACCAACCAGGGGAAGCCGGGATGGCTCAGTGGGTTAGGCGCTCACTTTGCAGCGCCAGGGACCGAGGATCAAATCCCGGCCCCGGCCCGTGCGGAACCATGTGCTGAACTGGGAGCTCCCCCAGTTCAGTTCTCTCTCTGTCTCTGTATCTCTCTCTCTCTCTCTCTCTCTCTCTCTCTCTCTCTCTCTCTCTCTCTGTCAAAATAAATAAATAAATAAAAATAAATAAAAAATAATTATCAACCAACAGTCAATCTTAGATCCTCTGTACCTTTACCCACATCCACGCCCCAGAGTGCATTAAAACAGGTCCCAGACATCATACCATTTTGTGTGCAGATTTTTCAGTATGTATTCTCTCTTACAGTTGAGGACTTTTATAAAAGAACACAACTACAATACCATTAACACACTTTATAACAATAATTAGTTCTTGTCACCATCTAGTCAGTGTTCACAGTTCCCCAATTTTCTTACACAGTTTTAATAGTATGTGTGAATCCAGATGCAAACAAGTGCATTCATGGCACTTGGCTGATATGTTTCTTAAGTCTGTTGGCCTCTACGTTTACTCTCCATCTCATTTTCTTTTTCTTGCAATTTTATTTCCATTGTTGGAGAAACTGGATAATTTGTCCATAAGAGTTTCTCATAGCCTGAATATTACTTAGCACGTCCTCATGCTGTGATTCGACATGTTCCTCTGTCCTCTGCATTCTCTGTAAATTGGTAGTTAGAGCTAGGCCAACGCTTTCTGCGTTGGCAGAAATGTTCGATATCTACACTGGCCAACACGGTAGCTACTAGGCACCTGTGGGTATTAAGCATTTGAGATGTAGCCAGTGTGACTGAGGAACTGATTGGATTTTAAATTTTATATTACTTTATTTACCTATAAGTAGCCACATATAGCCAGTGATTACTCTATTGGACAATGCAGATATAGAGGCTTGATCGGGTTTGTTTTGTTTTGTTTGACTTTCAAAACAGCATAATAAACCCCACTACTTAGGGTGGCAGTGCATACTCCAACATCCACCACTGCATTTCGTCTGAAATTATTTATTTATAAGATTTCTTTTTATCGTTTTTTTGACAGAGAGAGGGAGACAGAGGCAGAGAGACAGAGAGAAGGGGAGGGCCCAGAGCAGTCTCCATAGTTGACATTAATTTTCCATATAGTTTCACTCCACAGGTGGGCACGGGGCTGCGCAGGGCAGGAACTGGGCCGGGAGCCTCCCACATAGGCCCGGGCAAGTACTGAACTGGGGGCACTCCCCAGTTCAGCATGTGGGTCCACATGGGCCGGGCCCAGGACCGGGATTCGTTTCTTGGGCTCTAGGGCTGCAAAGCGAGCACTCAACCCTCTGAGCCACCCCAGCTTCCCCAGTCTGAATTTATTTCTTCTTGTCTGCAGTCAGTGTGGCCTGGTGGTGTCTATGACTCGTATGCCTTTCCCAACAGGCCACAGGCGCTATGGGCCTCATCACCTCCGAGGAGCCCACCAGCACCATGGACACAATTACTTAGCCAGAACCCAGCTACGCAGCAATTTTTTTTCCTGGTTGATTGGGCTCCATCATGTTTCTTTCATACAGTGTATACAATTACAGACGTAAAATATTTCTTCATTTTACAGATGAAGAACATGGAGCAGGCAGCTTTCCAAAGCTGTTCTTCCCTTCTCAGTGAAGAGCATTCCTGAGAACCCGTTTGGAAGTGGGAGGGAGGGAAGCAAAAAGTCTTACAGCTAATTAATAGCAGAATAGAGATAGAACATAAGTCTGTCTCCTGATGGCCACACCTGTGTTCTTTCTTTTTTCTTCTGTCAACACTGAATTCCATGATAGATCTTATGCTCTAGCCTTGCGTTCCTGAATAACTCTGCTTGGCCATAAGGTTTTAGTGTCTTATACTACTGGATTCAACTTGCTAATATTTTATTTAGGATTTTAAAATTAGTGCTTATAAGTGAGGTTGCTCAACTTTTTTTCTTATCTTGTTATGGTACTTGTCTGCTTTGAATATCAAAACTCTTTTTTTTAAGATTTATTTTATTGTTTTTTTTGACAGAGACAGAGAGGAGGGGGAGGACCCAGAGCAGTCTCCATGGTTGTACGTCATCAGTTTTCAGCATGGTTTCCTTCCACACAGGTGGGCGGGGGGGCACCATACAGGGTGGAAACTGGGCCGGGGGACTCCCACATGGAAAGCACACCCCAGGTAAGCATATGGGTCCACACAGGCCGGGCCAGGACTGAATCCTTAGACTCCAGGGCTGCAAGGCGAGCACTTAATCCACTGAGCCATCCCAGCTTCCCCTGAATATCAAGATTTTAATAACCCCATAAAATGAGCCAGGACTTTCCCTCTTTTCTATTCTAAGGTAGGATTGCCTACATTTTGAAGATTGGGTAGAATGCATCCCTGAAAGTGTCTGAACCTGATTCCCTCCCTCCCTTCCTTCCTTCCTTCCATTTTTCCTTTCTTCCTACTTTCCTTCCTTCCTTTCTTCCTCTCTTTCTTTCTTTCTTTCCTTCTTTCATGGAGGATGGAGTAAAGGCATTGGGAGAAAGTTTTTACTTTTCTGTTTCATTTTTTAAGAGTTTATTGGTTGGCTCTGATATGCTATTTCCTGTTGAATTGGTTTTATTTTACATCTAGAAGATTGTCACCTTCATCTAATTTCCCAAATGTTTTGGCATAAAGTAGCTCATAGTGATCATGCAGAATTTTCAGGTCTCTCCAGTATACTATCCTGTCTAGCCCGCTGACACCTGTCCAGTCCTGCACCACGAGGCCTGCATAATGACGTTGTAGTCATCACCTGAATGCCCACCGCAAATATTCAATACATGTATATTGTCCACATATTGATGGGATGGGGAGCATTAAGCAGGTATGAAGAGAAAGCCCAAGTTCTTAGGGCTGGCATAGGACATGTAGTTTAGTGCCCCCTCCCCCACGGGAAATACAGATCTGCAAAAAATATGGCTTGCTTTTGCTTAAGAATGTCCTCCCATCCCAGCACTGAGTCTTACTTGTTTGGCTAGGTGTTCAGGATTTTATAGAATCAGCCCTCCACAAATCTCTGTGCTAAGTATTGAACCTAGAGCCAGGGATAATATAGACAATCACCACATCTTCCAGTGGTGCCTACGGTGGGTTTGGAAATCATAACACAAACAAGAGCTCAATTCCGTGCTAATCTGTAAAGTGCCGCTGTGGATATAAACAGCAGGAGCCATTTGGTTAAGGGGAGAGTAGGACTAGTGGGAGGAGCAAAAAGGGATTAGCTAAACAGCAGGGAGCACAAAGCGTTAGGCAACAGAAACTGCTAGAAGAAAGGCGAAATCAGTGGGACAAAGGCACAAGGGCAAAAAGCACTACAGTGTACAGAATGTCACACAGGCTTGGCCTAGGGCTCTATCTGATTATAAACTATGGACATGGGAGGAGAGAAGACATGCCTGCTGATCTCTTCTGTGTAAAAGCTGGATTGGGGTGAGAAAGAGAATCAAAGAGATGAACTGCTATTTTTCACATAAGACTGTATTCTTACATATAAGAACACTTTTTGTGAAAAGAACCAAATGTCTATCAGTGGATGAATTCATGAAATGCAGTAAAACCAGGCAAATAGACTATCATTTAGCCTTAAAAAGGAATGAAATTCTGACGCATGCTACAACACGGATGGAACTTGAGGACACTTTACTAAGAGAAATAAGACAGACATAAAAAGACAAACACTGCATGAGTTCACTTATATGAGGTCCCTAGAGAGATCAGTGTCCTAGGGACAGAAGTAGAATGGTGGTCGCTAGGGACTTGGAGGGGGCGGCGGATGGGGGCACAGGGTGAGTTAGTGTTTAAGGCACACAGAATTTGGGAAGATAACAACCGTCTAGAGATGGATGGTAGTGATGGTTGCACAATGTGACTGTACTTAATGCCACTGAACTGTATGCTTAAGAATGGTTAAAATGGGGAGGGGGAGTCGGGAGGGGGCATCAACTATACGGTGATGGAAAGAGCTCATTCTGGGTGGTGAGCACATAATGCGATGTATAGACAATGTGATGTAGAATCGCACACCTGGAAACTGTGTAATTGTTATCAATCAATGTCACCCCCATCAATTTAACAATAGAAAAAAAAATGGTTAAAATGGTCAATTAATTTTATTTTAAATGTTATAAAACTTAACATTGTTAAATTTTTATATTTTATACAATGCTATACATTTTTATGTCCTATCTATTTACCTCAATAAAAAGAGAAACAAAGTGAATACTTTCTTGTCTATAAGAACACATGTATGAATCCTGAGGGAGACAGACCGGAATGAGCAAGGCTTGCTTCTGGAAGCACAGAGAGAACTGTGTTATTATACAGCTCCACATTGCTTGACTGTCTTCCAAGGAGCACGTAATTGTGTAATCACAAGATAATTAAAGAGAGCTCCAGCAGAGGAGGATGCACTGTGACAGGTTGCCATGCAAAGTGCCTGTGCTCTGGTGGAAATGCGCCTACGGAGAGGGGACATCCTTCTTCAGAGGAGGGAGGGGGTCTACTTTTGCTTAAACCCGCAGGAATGGCTGAGAAGGCGGGTCGTGAACAAAGGAGGGGGCACTTGAGGAAGCTGATTCCCAGGAACTTCTAACAGCTCACCTCCTTGAGCCCAGGGGGCTTGCAGGCTGGCAGTCAGCCGAGCAAATGCACACCCCAACCTGGGGCCCGGCCAGGGGTCTGATGTGCGCAAGTGCACAAGAGCTGAGGCCCCGAGATGTGGACATCCAGGCTGCCCCCTCCGCCTCCCCACCACTGGAAACAGGCCCATCGAGAGACTCCGTCCGGCTGGCCCGCCGTGTGGCAGAAACCAGCACGGTCCAGGCGGCTGGCAGGACACTGGCATTCGAAACGGCTGTTCGTCCGCCTGGCTCCCGGGTTGCTAGGGTGAACTCTGTAAACACACTGACTGGCTTCATTACGGATTCCCGAGCTCCAGCTTGCTGTCTGGCAGTCCTTGGCCTTGAACCAGGCGGCTCCCTGCTCCTCCTACCAGCAGGCTCCGTGCCTTGGGCTGCTCCCCCAGCGCAGCCCAGGCGCATAACCGCCCACCCTTCCTTGTCCACTGAGGCCCGTGAACTCTCAGCTCCAGGGGCTCCTCCAGCGGCCTGCTAGGCCCTTCCCGATTCAGAGACGGGCTGCTCTGCGGCCTTCCAGGACTTCCCTGGTCTCGCTTATGCTTTCTCTCGCACTACACGCCCTCCTCACAGGCTGTACACCTGATACATGCTTTCACTGCCCTTGAAACACTGAAACCCAAATTGTAGCCTTTGTGCCGTCTCTGTCCAAGGCCACACTGCATCTCCCTTCTCTCCTTTCTGCCACCAAACCACAGCAAGCCTCATACAAGTCCCCCCCACACACCCATGCAGTCTGCATTCTTTTTTAAACACCAGCTGTGTTAAGTATGCTTTCCATACAATCAAATGAACCCTGTTAAGTGTGCATTTGGATACGTTTTTAAAATTCTTCTGTAATTATAGTTTACGTACAATATTATATCAGTTTCAGATGTACAACATAGTGATTAGACATGGATACACCTTATAAAGTGATCACCCCAATAAATCTAGTAGCCACCTGGCACTGTACATAGTGATTACAATATTATTGACTATATTTCCTATGCTGTACTTTACATCCCTGTGACTAATTTTATAACCTACAGTTTGTACTTCTTAATCCCCTTCGCCTTTTTCACCCCACCCCCACCCCCTCCCACCCGGCAATCATCAGTTTGTTCTCTATCTATGAGTTTTTGTTTCGTTTGTTCATTTATTTTGCTTTTTAGATTCTACCTATAAGTGAGATCATATGGTATTCATCTTTCTCTGTCTGAGGTATTTCACTTAGCAGAACACTCTCTAGGTCTATCCGTGTTGTAGCAAAATGGCAAGATTTGTTTCTCCATTTACCTGTTGCTATTTCCAATATTTTAAGCAACTATGAATAAAGCTGCCATGAACATTTCTATACAAGTCTTTGTGGATGCATGTTTTCATTGCTTTGGGGTAAATATCTAAGAGTAAAACGGCTGATTCACATGGTGATTCTGTGCAGAAATTCTATGATAAGGAAATGTCAAACCATTTTCCAGCATAGTTGTCATATTTGACATTCCCACCAACAGTGTGTGATGGTTCCAGTGAGTCCACATCCATGTCAGCACCTGGTATTGTCCATCTTCTTATTTTAGCCATTCTAATTGGTATGTTACACCACTGTTCTGTTTTTATCATGAAATATTTTCAGCATTTGAAATATTAAGGGAGAATAATATAACAGATACCCATATACCTAGTACCTGTCTTGTCCGACTTTAATATTTTGCCAAAATTACTTCAGATCTAATTTCTTTTTATACTGACAGTCCATTGCAAATTACATGTGCTACACAATCATATTTCAACATCTTATGTTTAAGGAGAGAATTTATTTTTGACCTTAGAAATAATTTCATTCAGCCAACCATTGACAATTTAATAAATGTCAATGAATTTTAGTAACTATCAACATCAATATTTGTTTTAAATAGTTGTTTAATCTTGATGAACATTTTTCTAAATGAGCCCATATTTTTTTATTTTTTTATTTTGACAGAGAGAGAGAGAGATATACAGAGACAGAGAGAGAACTGAACTGGGGGAGCTCCCAGTTCAGCACATGGTTCCACACGGGCCGGGGCCGGGATTCGATCCTCGGCCCCTGGCGCTGCAAAGTGAGCGCTTAACCCACTGAGCCATCCCGGCTTCCCCAAAATGAGCACATATTTTAAAATCAAAAGATTTAGGGCAAGCCAGATGGCTCAGCGGGTGGGGCACTCGCATTGCAACCCTGGGGTTCGAGGATCGAGTCCCAGCCGCGGCCTGTGCGAACCCCTATGCTGAACTGGGGTGATCTTCCCACATCAGTTTGGTTCCTACTGGGGTGAGCTTCACACCCAGTTTGGATCCCACCAGGGTGAGCTTCCCATGTGGGAGGCCCCCAGTTTGGCTCCTGCCTGGGGGTGTCTCTCTTATGTGGGCAGCCCCATGCCAGGACCCTGCCCTGCTCGGCCCTGCGTCTACCTATGGAATGAAACTATGTCAAAATCTAATGACGTACAACTATGGAGACTGCTCTGGGCCCTGCCCCTTCTCTCTGTCTCTGTCAAAAACAATCAAATAAATGTTTAAAATCAAAAGAGTTAGTATAAAGTATGAAGTAGTATAGCATTTTCTTTTTTTTAAAGAGCTTTATTAAGACAATTTACAAACCATACAATTCACCCGTTTAAAGTGTACAACTCAATGATATTGAGTATATTCACAGATAGATACAATCATCACCACTTTGGATTCTTTTTATTGTCAAACATTTGTTGAAAATTGGACACATTAAAGAATGTAACATGACAGCTCTGGAAATCAGAGTCTACCCTGCACCAGGGTTAATTGTTGTTGTTGTTGTTGATGTTTATTCTTGTTGTTTGTTTCTGAACTAATTCTATAAAGAGTATTCTTTGTCATGAGTGGCCACTGAAGTCTCTGATTGTTAGCTTAGAGGTCAGCTAATGAATGGCCACAGAGTACCTTACATGTCTGGAACCAAGAAGTCTCCCAGTCGTTACTAGAGGGCTCTGTGTTATGGGTCAGGGCCCACCGTCAATGCTCAGCCAGGCAACCGACCACCCGGCCCGACTACACTTGCTGCTTGCACGGACCCTCACGGCCAGCCAAGGCTGAGCGATGAGTGTCTTCTCAGGTCTGTGCTGGGCACATGCACGGACCTATGCACGCAGGTGGCCTTCTAGATTTCCAGGAATATGTTGGAGCTTTTCAAAGTCCCCTATGATATCGCCTTCCTCAGCCCCTCCTGTTCCTGTCTCTGTTGACAACAACTCCTGTTTAACTGAGACTTTTGAGGTTCTAGGAAACAGTTACCGTATTTTTCGCTCCACAAGACACACCTGACCTGCCTGGACCTGCTCTCCTTCCATGCAGTCCCTGCTTTCTGATCTGGCTGCAGGCTTCCCCACGGCATCATTAAGGTCCCCAACGTGCACTCTTCTTTGCAGTATTCACTCTGTAAGATGCACACACTTTTCCCTCCACTTTTTTTTGGGGGGGGGGGAAGTGCATCTTATGGAGCGAAGAATACGGTATCTTTCAGTGAAGTCAACTGTAGCTCCCACGTGGGGCAATCAGGAAGGCAGGCCTCAGGTCCTAGTCAGACCACCTGAGGCAGAAAGGAGTCCGCAAAGCGAATGCCTGAGACCCCTGCAGCCAGCCCTCTCATGGCCTCTGCCCTGTTCCCAGGCAATCTGCTGTCTGCTGTGCTTGGTGACCACAGCCTCTGCTTACTCAGTCATCCTTTCTGCTTCCTCAGAACCACCGCTTACTCAGGGCCTACCCGTATCATGACCTTTTAGCCTCTGCTCCCACACGTAGCTAAGGAGTGCCCCAGTGTGTCTTAGTTTCAGTCACTAAAACAGAGGAAATCTTGTCTGGTCTCAGCTTCCCTTGCAGGCTGCCCCATAGGATGCCATTAGGCCTGGGATTTCTTTGTTTTAGGTCAAGTGCTCACCCTGGTCCCATCAGCTCTTGCCAAGGGGGTAGGGTGGGGTCAGATGTGTCACTGAAACACACTTTTCAGGAGCTGTGCGTGGGAGTCTCACTAGATGGTGCTGAGGATTGGCAAACACCATAAATGACTTCTCTAGGACTGCCACGTGCTATGGCCGAGCATCATGACTAAGAGCCATGTGTGAAGCTAAACGACTTTGATTTGTATCCCAGCTCCTCCACCTACCAGTTATATGTTCTTAGGCAAGTTAACCTCTTGGGACTCTCAGTTTCCTTATGCGTAAAAAGGATGGTAATAATAACCACACCACGGGGAAGCCGGATGGCTCAGTGGGTTGAGGACTCACTTTGCAGCGCCAGGGACCGAGGATTGAATCCCAGCCCCGGCCCGTGCGGACACATATGCTGAACTGGGGAGTGTCCCCAGTTCAGTTCTCTCCCTGTCTCTGTATCTCTCTCCTCTCTCTCTCTGTCAAAAACAATTAATAATAATAATAATAATAATAATAATAAATAACCACACCTACTGTAGGAGGATTAAATGAACAGTGTCAAGCATTTAACAAATGCTCAATAAATGCTAGAAATTATGATCCAGCCACTGAAGATGGAAAAGGCAAACTTATCTTTCCCTCTCTTCTCTTTCATCTTTCGCTCCCCATGTCACTACATTCTATCAATTCTATAACCAAAATCCCTTTAAAGATACCATCTGGTTTGCGTCATTGGTTCTTTGAGAACCTGGCAGGTACCTCTCAGCCGGCGTCCTGGCTTTCTTGTCTTCCCCACCTCACTCGCATCTCCACGCTGCCTCCATTATCTTTTTTTAAAAAAAATGCTCATCTGCTCACGTCACTTTGCTTCTTGAGAAAACTCCCGTAGCTTCCTCATGCCTGTAGAATACAGTTCAGGCTCCTTCACATTCCCAGCTTGGTCCCAACCTCTCACTTAGGACAAGATAACGTTTGCACGTGTGATTGCATATGCTCTCCTGGTATTTTCCTCTGGAGCAGGCCTTGCCAGGCCTGTGTAGTTCCTTGGCCCGGGGGCTCTTTGGGCCCCAAACTGAGTGGAGTCCTACTTCCTGTCTTTAGGGAAAGCCTGGACTGGCTGAAGGGGTCCTGCTCCAGGGAGGGGCATCCCTCAGAATGGATGGCAGAGAGCAGCGAATGCAAAGGACAGTGAGCAAGGGGGGGTGCTCTGCTTTGTGGCGGTGCCCTGGGGAAGTGCCCACACCCACGAGAGCTCTCGCTGGCTGGCACACCAGAGGGGCGGGACTTCAGTCTCCAGGGCAGCCAGCATGAAAAGATTCCTAGATGCCTCCCCCATCAATGCCAGCACTGACTTGGCCTCCAAATTGATATGTAGGCTGGGTGCCTCTGTAACTGTAGAACCAGCTCATAATGGTCCGATCCTGTTTCTGACAGATACTAAGTTGCCTTTCAGAGTCAACAGACCAAAACCACAAGTCACGCAGCCGAAGCCTGCACGGAGGACAGAACCTGAACCTCCAGCTACGCTCGGAACCAACATTTGGTGCCCTTTCTTGGAACCAAAGAACCGGGACATGACTGGAACTTGAATACTGGAATGCTTTCAGAAGCAAGTGCCCAGTTGTACAGGAAAATCCGGCGCTGAAGACCCTTGCTGTAAATGGCCAAGTTCCAAAGCTCCAGTCAAAATCGGCACCACTAGCTCTTCCTCATACCTGCCTATTCCCCCTAACCTCTAACCCTCAGTCTTTGCCTTTAAAAACTCTGGATTACAAAAGCCTTCAGGGAGTTTGGGTTTTAAGTGATAGCTTTCCATTCTTGCTTGGCACCCTGAAAATAAAACGGCTTTAATTTCTGCATCGCCAAACTTAAAGTTCAGTGTTTGGCTTTGCCATACATCGGGTGGGCAGACTGTCATTCAGTTCAGTTTGGTAACACCCGCTATACTGATTTAAAGAAGTACACGTTCCTTTACACTGAATATAAGTTTACATAGGTCAGAAATACCCACGTTCTCATTGAGTTTGTTTGCTTTGAAAAAAGGAACCTGGGAGACCAAATTATTTTGTGGGAAGCTTGCTTAGTAAAAGTGGTAGACATGCCTATTCAGCCCCCTTCTTCGGTTCCCCCTTACCAATAGTGCCCCGATATTATTGGGTTAGTAATGTACCAGGTCGTAAAGGAGTTCTCAGCCTCCCTTGCACCTAGAGACGATCTCTAAGTGGAAGTTGGTGGGTAAGGCTTCTAGGAAAGGTCTTTTGTAGCAGCCACAACAAATCCTAACTGGTAAAGCAAGCACAAACTCAAAAACGTAGGAAGGAGACTAGCCCAGAAGAACGATTTGCACAGGCCAGTGTAAGAGTGTAGGGCCATAGCTGTCCACCCCAGAGCCCACCTGTGGCAGGAGCCTCAAAGATGTCCTTCATGACCTTCAGCTCTGGGTGCTCGCTCTCTCATTGCATCCCTCCCTCAATGAATAGGGCCGGCCTGTGGTAGTGACAGGACATGACTTCTGAGGTTAGGCCAGAAGAGACACGACAGCTTCCACCTGTCTCTCTTGGATCGCTCGTTCTGGGGAGAGCCCACCGCTGTGTTGTAAGGAACTCTCACAGCCCTATGGAGAGTCCCCTGTGATGACAACCCGGGCGTCCTGCCAACAATCAGCCTCGTGAGTCAGCCCTCTTGAAAGTGGGTGCTCCAGCCACAGTCAAATCCCCAGAGACTGCAGCCCAGACTTGACTGCACCCTCATGAAAGACCCCATGTCAGAACCACCCTGAGAGCCACTCCCAGGCTCCTGACCCACAGATGCCATGAGATACTAAGTGCTTATTGCTCTACGCTACTGTATCTTTCCGTGTCTGAGACGCCCCCACGTATAAGCTGACCCCTATTTCCTAAGCCAACATTAAGAAATCACTACACAGGTTCCTCCCATATATAAGATGACCCCCAATTTGGGGTCTAACCGTTTTAGACAAAAGTATCCCCTTATACACGGAACAATATGGTACCCAATATAGCACGGCACCACCTTATACACGGAACAATACGGTACCCAACATAGCACGGCTCGGGGACTTCTTGGCCAGTTTGGATCTTGCCTGCTCCGTGAGGCGGGCTGTGGAGCAGAGCTACCGGGCCAGTAGCATGGCTCTCAGCTGCTGGAAATGGGCTGCAGCCAGCCCGGGAACTAACGGCTGCACATTTCATAGTAACTGTTCATACAGTTTGATCTTTTTTTAACTTATTAAATGTGTTGGGGTGACCCTGGCAGGGGAAAGGCCCCTCTTGGAAAAAGACTTTTCTTTACATCCTCACTGTACGTGAAAACCCTACTTTTTAACCCTTCTATTATTTTTCCAGTTTCTAGACTAATCACTCTTTTTCATTAAAGGTAGCTAGTTTTTAGGATGAAATGCCTCTCTGCCCACTCTACTAGTTGATTACGGTAAAATTCCTTCCCTGCTTGTTAATTGTAGTCTTACTATCTTTTCAGGCCATGGGAAAGCAATGTCTCAGGAATTAACAGCCAGGCCAGATAGGCTGCAAACCTTGAGGAGCTAAGATAAATTTTTCCTGTCAAAGACACCCTGCACCTGGGGCTCTGGGGTCTGCTTCCTATACTGATACTTTTTATTATAACTGTATTAATTAAGTCAGTCTCTTCTGGTCTAGGGACCTCGGAAACACGGCTGATAACCCAGCAAGAATTCCAACCCACCTCATTTGAAGAACTCAGTGAGACGTCTGGCTGGATCCTGAGACCCCTCCCTTTTAGCTCCGTTTGGGGGAGAGCTCTGTGAACCCCAGTAGTCAGGGGAAATGACCACACTCAGCAGGAAGCAGATACAGAAAAAGAGACCTTCAGCCCTTCAACTTCCCACAGAGAATTATGGGAATCACGTCTCTCAAGAGCAAAAAGCAGGCAGGCAGTTAGAACAGGGGGATCTCAGGGACCCCTCCCATAAAGTTCACATTGTTGGGATAATTACCACCCTTTGCCACCCTTCCAGGAGACAGTCCCAGAGCAGATGGCCGTGGAAAGTTATAAAATCAGTAGAACACCAAATGGCCACGGGAAGGCAATATAATCACTCCACCAGTGTTTACTCCCAGGGACCCCCAGACCGAGCCCCTGGAGATGAATCTTTCTGCCAAAACCTCCCAGGAAAGAGGAGATAAGACCCCAACTAGAAATAGCTGGTTTTTAACGCAGGCACAAACCATTAGACTTTGTCCTTAGCCTGACCCCCGGCCTCATTGTAATAAAATTATAATAAAAGAGCCATAAAGGCTTCCCCCTCTCCCCCCCACCCTAAGGCTTTTTCTGTATGCATTCTGGGAAGGAACATGCGCAGTTAAAGAAGTGATGTAATAAAGCCCTTGTCAATCCAGACTGTCAATCAAAAGACCCCACACCCAAAAGTCTGTCTTCTTTTCCCAGGGAGAGGCAATAAAACTTGGGAGAGCGCCATTCTCCCTTAACAGCAGCAGTTGGCAAAATTATATAGGTTTTAAGTGTACCAGTCTAGAATCCATCATCTATGTGTTGCATTGTGTGCTCACCACCCAGACCATTTTATAGTAACTTTATTTGAATTTTATACAAATTCTATATTTTATATCATAACGAAGTCTTTTCTTTTTACTTTTTAAAAAAGATTTATTTCATTGCTTTTTTGAGAGGGAGAGAGAGAGAGAGAAGGGGGGTGGATCCAGAGCAGTCTCCATAGCTGTCCATCATTAGCTGTGACATGGTTCCATTCCACACAGGTGGATGTGGGGCTGCGCGGGCCGGAACTGAACCCGGGGGCCTCCCGCATGGGAGGCGAGGACTCGCCCCCTTCCCTGGCCGGTACCATTTGCGCACCACAGTTCAGCATATGGGTTTGCACGGGCTGGGGCAGGACCCATTCCCTGCACCTTGAAGCTGCAAGACAAGTGCTCAACCTGCTGAGCCATCCTGGCCTCCCCTCACAATCCTTTTTATGACCATAATTATATACATTAAAGGAAATATGATCTTTTTTCTTTTCCTTACCAAGCTTCCTATGGGCACTCGCAAATGAATAATGTGAATAGTACATTTTCAGTGTGTGAAAGGTGAGGAAGCCGGAGTCTGGACTCCCCTCTAACCACTCCCTTCTGGAACACATTCTTCCTTTGAGGGGGGCCATTGAGTAATTACTGAGGGAACCCCTCCTGGGGTGCACTCTCACAGTTCCCTGAGACTAGCAAGTAAACTTGGCATGGGCCCAAGTGTTTCAGATGAAAGAGACCAGGATGGAGGGTGGGGCTGGTTGCAGATGGGGAATGTCACCGTCTCCATTGTCTGTGGGATTAGCTCCACTTCTCAGGCCACACCACCTGGGTAGATAACAGCCAGGGCTGAGCTTTGTTCTGGAGCCTGGGGTAGCCCCTGGGAGGAGAATGTGCTAATCAGAAGTGGCCCTCCTTGGCGCGACTTCTCGTCTACCCCTTTGTAGTAAGTAGCATCGGGCTTCCTGTAGAGGAGCCCAGCCACAGCTTCTGGGAATGGGTTAGAAATGCAAAATCTCACCTAACCCTCAAGCTATCTAATCAGGAGCTCTGGGGGTGGGGCCCAGCACTTGGGGCTTTAATGACCTCCCCAGGGGATCCAGACGCGGCTCGAGTGTGAGAACTTGTAATGCTCTGTTAAGTCTTTCCGGAGATTTGATGAGAGCGCATCTTTCCTCCTCGGAGGTGGTGCTGACCAGAGCAGCCGCTGCGGTTCCCAGCTAGACTGACAGACCCCCTGGGATCTCGGCACAGCTAGGGAACCTGTAGAGCTTCTCCGGGGTGGGGACAGGACTCACGAATCCTTTAGGAAGCTGGGCAGATGGAGACACTCATAAACACCGCAAAGAAGGTTCCACAGTGCTTCCCTCTGGATGAAGGGAGCACAAGTCGCGATTTCTGCATCTTTCTTTGTTTTTAGCCTTAGGTGCAAATCAATACCCCTCCTCTGTGACTTAGTAACATTGACCCACGTAAGGGGAGTGCATGGCTCCGCATTTTACCTCCACAACCCCTCCCACTCCACTGCACCCACAGACAACCATTTTAATGGGCACCTTTTCCCTTATAGATGCTCTTGCTAAATCGGTATTGCTGTTGTCCAGGAATGTTTTTGGTTTGTTTTGTTTTCATGTAAATTGTATAGCTGTGTGACACACTCATAATATGGGGAAATGCACATTTCATAAATGCGCAGCTGGATAAAGTTTCATAAAGTGAACACGCCTGTGTCACCAGTTAGTTTCCCACTCAAGAAAGAGAACATGAGGGAATGCCAGGGATAGCTCAGCGATGGAGCATTTGCCTCACAATTGCGACATCTGGGGTTCAATTCCCCCCAGATGCTATACTGCGGAGCAACTGGCTCGGTGGCAAAGGTTCTCGCCTCCCACGTGGGAGGCCCCAGTTCAGTTCCCGCCCTGCATGGCCCCACATCCACCTGTGTGGAATGAAACCATGTCACTACTAATGATGGACAACTATAGAGACTGCTCTGCACCAACCACCACCCCCCACACACACACACCTTCCCTCAAACAATAAAATAAATATTTAATTTTTTAAAAGTTAAATTTCTTAGAAAATAGAAATTACTCCTACCTTGAGGAAGTTTCTAGGGAGCCAGTAAGATGTCACTTCTGAAGTGAAAAGACAAGTTGTAAAACCCTGTGCCACCTACCACTCACTAAGAAGGAGGCACAATGCTTGGTGTCATTTTGGTTTTAGAGGCAACACACACACACACACCCACTGTAGCCGGCTTCTCTGACTCAATTACCATGTAACCCATAGGCAGCCTGTTCGGAGGGGGCCCAAGGCTTCAGCGCAAGCTTTCCCGCCGTTTATGTCGAGGGTACTCAAAAAGTGTCTGGCAAATTGGGGTGCTGTGTGGAACTCCTGGCACACCTGGATAAGAGGCTCACACAAGTTGCCCAGGGTTCAAGGCAAGGTTATAGCCTCTTCAGCAATCGTGTTCTCTCGCTCCCCGCTGGACGCCTGATTGTAAAACATCTTCAAAATTTGGTTCACCGCTGACATTGAGGAACCTTTCCATAGACAACTACACCCTGTGGCCTCGAGCTTCTTGGACTGAATTTGTGTTTTCCTTACCTGGACTTGTAGCCATTTGCCTTGCTAGGCGATCCACCCGTGTTGACTGTCTCCCAACTAGTTGTATGATATTCAGCAAGCTAACCCATCTGTTACAAATGAGAATAACACTACCGTGTAGTGTTGGTTGAAAATAAAGTGTGCAGAAAGCACAGGCAGGCAAAAAGTGGTAGTGTTTACTGTTCTTAAAACTAGGCTATTAGGAAAAAATATGGTGGCTCCTCCAAAAGTTAAACCTAGAACTACCATATAGTCCATCAATGTCACTTCTAGGTATATACCCAAAGGAGTGGAGAACAGGCGCTCACACAGAGGTTTGCACACCCACGTTCATAGTAGCTTCGTTCACAATAGCCAAAAAGAGGGAGCAACCCACACTACCCACGAATGGATGAGTAAACTAAATGTGCTGTATACACACAATAGAGTATTATTCCGCCTTAAAAAGGGAAGGAGATTCTGACACATGCTAAAACATGGATGAAACATGAAGACATTATGCTAAGTACAATAAACCAGACACAAAAGGACAAATATTATATGATTCCACTTGTAGTCACATTCATAAAGACAGAGGGTATCACGGTAGTTGCCAAAATGCCCTTTGATAGATGACTGGATAAGGAAGTTGTGGTACATTTACACAATGGAATACTACTCAGCGATAAGAAATGATGAAATACAGCAATTTGTGACAACATGGATGGGCCTTGAGATCATCATATTAAGCAAAATAGGTCAGACTGAAAGAATCAAGAAACATAGGACCTCACTTATAGGTGGATTACAAAACTGAAAGCAACAATGAAACAAAAATTCATGAACACAATCGATAGTTTGATGGTTACCTGAGGGGAAGGGGGTGGAAGAACGGGGTGGGGGGTGAGTTGGGAAGGGGCATCAGATGTGTGGTGATGGACAGGGAGCTGACTCTGGTGGTGAACACATAATGTAACACATAGATAAAGTACTACAGAATTGTACACCTGGAAACTATCTAATTGTTACCAATCAATGTCACCCCAATAAATTTAACAATAAAAAACAAACAACAACAAAAAAACAGTGGTTGCCCTAGGTTGAAGGGAGAGGAAAATGGGGAGTTATTGTTTAGTGGTCACAGATTTTCAAGTTGGGAATGACACCAATGTTCTGGCGATGAATGGCAGTGATGGTCGCACAAGAACATGAATATACTTAATTCTAGTAAATGGTAAACTTAAAAATGGTTAAAGTAGTAAGTTTTATGTTATATTTTCCCACAAAATATATGCAAATGAAATGTGCATATATTAAAAAGAACTACCTTGTTAACTTTTTAAAAAGCAGTGAGTGTATCTTTCATTTCTTTTTTTAGAAAAGATTTATTTTATTGTGTGAGAGAAGGTGAGAGAGAGAGAAGCAGAGAGGGCCCAGAGCAGTCTCCATAGCTGTACACCATTAGTTGTGACATGGTTTCCTTCCACACAGGTGGCTGTGGAGCTGTGCAGGGCAGGGACTGAACTGGGGGCCTCCCGCATAGGAGGTGAGAACATTTGCCACTGAGCCATCCAGGCAGTTACCAGTTGCACCTCAGTTCAGCATGTGGGTTTGCACCGGCCGGGGCTGGGATTCGTTCCCCGAACCTTGCTGTTACAAGGCAAATGTTCAAACTGTTGAGCTATCCCAGCATCTCCACCTTTCACTTCTTTAGTGTCAGTCAAGTAAAAATATTCATGGAAGCCTGACAACCATATGGCATATATGACATGTGTGCTCACAGAGCTCATGTTCTAGATGAGTCTGCCTCTCCACCTGGTGCCTGGTGAAATGTGTCAGACACGGAGCAAGGGCTTGTTGAGTGGTGACCAGCATTTGCCCAGTACTTTTGGGCTGTCACGTCGAGCTCAGGTGCTAGGTTTTTCTAAGAGTGGGGTCTTTTTCTGTTGCATTTCTCTTCTTCTCTATGGCAGCCAGCTTCCAAGATGGGCTCCAGTGAGCTCTGTTCTTGATAGTCATGCCTTTGTGTCAGCCCCTGCAGTTGAGTGTGGGCCGGAATGAATGGCTAGCACACGGCATAAGTGATGGTCTGTGATCAGGAGACGAGGTCATAAAAGGCAGAGTGGCTCCTCTCACTTTCTCCCCCTGATCACTCACCCTGTGGGAAGCCTTGTCTGGGCTTGGCCGGTGGAGAGGCCCACACGGTATGGGCCTTAGAATCGGATCCTCTAGGCTGCAGTCTTCCCCACAAGACCCCCTGGGCCAGGGCACCCTCAGAAACTATATGCGATAATAACTAACATCTTCTCACCACAGGTAGTGAGGAACAGTTAAACTCTGGAACGAGACTGTCTGGCCTCCAATCTTGGTTAGGCCGCATGTATCTTAATTTCTCTGTTTCTCAGCTTCCTCAATTATAAAATGGGGGTACTACTACCATCTACCTCATAACACTGTGAGAATTAAAGGCATGCCTATAAAGTGCTCAGCAAGGTGCCTGGCATATAATAGGCAGTAAAGGTAAACTGCTATTGTTATTATTCTGGCTGATAGGAGAATGCTGCAGAGACAGCACGGGATTAAGTCAGGGAAACACCTGCCAGTAAGTAGCACAATGCTCACGACCTCCAGAGAAATAAAGGGGAGAGAAGTTATTGTGTTCTGGAAATAGGACCCCAGTGTTATGCTTTGGTACAGAGCATTGCTGGATTCTTCTTTTCGATGGGACCGAGCTGCTGGGGGTGAGAGGAGGCAGCCTTCAGGAAGGTTCCATGGATGCCAGGCCTCAGGGTCGCATCCATCCTTGGGTGAAGCAGCCACTCTTCTGCGCATGTGTCCTGAGGTTTTTTAACATCCCTATTCTGGAAGATGAAGGCAGAGAAGAACACTGTAGAGTTCAGTCTGAACCGTGGCTAAAGCTAGAGGTGCTGGGATTTCTAGTGTTCCGTTATCGGTAAAGTTTGGCTTCCCTTCTCTCAAAAGGAAAACATTTGATTCCAATGTATTTGTAAGCCTGCAATAAGCATTTTTTCCCTCAGTTAGAAGGTATTAAGTACTGTGTATGCTAAAGGAGAGAGGATTGGGCAAACAAAAGCAGGAAACTTTTACCCTAAAAGTGAAATGAATTACTAAGTGAGAGAACGTATCGGAAAAGAGTGCATACCGCCTAATTCCAATTCTATGACATTCAGGAAAAGACAAAACTCTGGAGACAGTCAGAGGATCAGTGGTTGCTGATGGGAAGGAGGGATGGATCGGTGGAGCACTGGGTCTTTAGGGCACTGAAACTCTTCCCTGTGGTGCTGTAATGATATACACGTGCCATTCATTGTACATGTATCCAAACCCAGAGAACGTACAACCCCAAGAGTGAACCTTAATGTAAACGGTGGACTCTGGATGGTAATGACGTGTCCATGTAGGTTCATCAATCGTAATAAATGTTCCACTCTCGTGGGGGATTTGGGGGCAGGTGTTGATAACGGAGGAGACTGCCTGTGTGGGGGAGGGGTATATGGGAAATCTTTAGACCTCCCTTTCCATTTTCTGGGGACCTAAAACTGCTGTTAAAAAAAACCAAAACCTGTCTTTTTTTATTTAAGTAAAATGAGAAAGAAAGCTTTGATTCAAGGCCACATTGTTTAGAACTCCGTTGAGTACAAGAGACGCTTCGGCTCACGGAACCGCAGAAGGTGATAAATCATAGGTGCTTAGTGAACCAGAAGAAAGGATTATTGTTCAGGAAGGTGGGAGGGTAAGGCAGCAGGCCTCAGAAAGACCGGGAAGGCAGCAGGGAGCCTGGGCCGAGGTGACATTCCTGTGGCCGGGCCCCTTGGTATGCTAAGATCTCTTTATTCTCTCCGTCCCTCCCCCTCTTCAGCCTCACAGCCTCCCCTAGCTTCCCTATTGACACAGAACGGTCTCTGGCTGCGGCTGTTTTCTTTCTCGGTCTTAATCCTACATTCCTGGGCCAGGGAACTCTGGTGGCCCAGTCCCTTGGGGCAGGTGTCTGCTTACAGCCTCAGCCACTTGGGCCTGGGTGAGCGGAGGTGGGGGCACGGCAGAGAGGAATATGCCAGGTCATCCCTGCAAGAAGGCGGGCGGGCGGTGGGGGAGGGGCGGCAGGAGGAGGTGCTGAGGGCTGGTGGCTTTCAGCTCGGCCTAGTTCTGTGACACGTTCTTGCGGTCCCCCTGGAGCAGGGACGTTTGTGAGCTGCTGGCTGAAGCGGCCCCACTCCCTTTGGATGCCAGGCCTTGCAGGGGCTGATCGGGACAGGGGCGTCGCCGGGATTCTTCACCTTCTTATGTAGCGCGCGGGCCACCGAGCGCATATGAGCATTCGGCTCGCTTGCCTTTGTCTCCGTTGCGGTAGCTTACTCATGAGTGTGCAAAAAGAGAAAAATAAAGACGAAAAGGAAGTCATAGAAGAACCTGGCTTGTGTTCTGCTGCGCGTGTTCTGCGTGGGGCCCCGGAGCGCTGGGCCCCGGGGAGGGAGCCGGACCCAGGGTGTCGGCATGTTCCGCTGCGGATGCGACGGGCCAATGCAGTGCCTTCCCCTCCCCCCCTCTGCCCCCTCCCCTCGCCCTTCCCCCAGCGGGTGCTGGAAGTCCTTGCAAGGAAAGAGGGCTTCCTGAGGGTGGCTTCCAGGCCGGAGAACTGGCGTCCGTCCCTCCAAACGTCTTGAGGCCGGGGGAGCGGGGCGACAAGGCGGCGGGAACGCCCGTTCTTAGCCGGCCCGGCGGCCCCAGCCCCCGGCCCCCTCTCCCTCCCCGCCCGCCCCTTCACTTCGGGGCTGCGCCGGGGCCGGCTCCGATTCTACAATGCACGGTTCACGGCCGATCGCAGTTTGGGGGTGTCGGGCTCCCGGAGAGTGTGACTCGGAAGGCCCGAGGTTCCCCGCTCCCCAAAGCCCGGCGAGAGAGCCCCAAGGCGGCGGGGCGCCTGCCACCCGTCCCCTCGCAAAGATAAGAGGCGGGGATCGGAGGAGGATCGCGAGGTGTCAAAGAAATCTACCCTTCCTGGGGCGATTTGGGGCGCCCCCCCCCGCAGCCCCCTCGGCCCCACCCGGCGGTCGGAGCCCTCGCCAGCCGGCAGGCGGGCCTGCAGCCCGAGGGCAGCGGTGGGGGGCAGGGGCTCTGGCCCTGTTGCAGCCCCGCCCGGTGGGGGTGCGAGCTGCCTTTCTAGAGGTTTCCGGATGTGTGATCGTGTGAGGCGCCTCATTCTTGTTCACGTGACATAGCCCCCAAATTTATATAATATCTCTATTACATTCAGGGCTGAATTGCAGTCAAAATGGAGTCTGGTGGGAGAAAAAAATGTACTTCACTCTCTGTATTATGCAATCATGTAAAGCAAATTAATATAAACTATTAGAGAAAGTGTTACATTTCGGGGAAGCCGGGATGGCTCAGTGGGTTAAAGCACTCGCTTTGCAGCCCCAGGGACTGAGGATCAAATCCCAGCCTGGCCCGTGCGGACCCATATGCTGAACTGAGGTGCACTTCCCATGCAGGAGGCCCCCAGCCCAGCTCCCACCCTGCACAGCCTAGGGCCACCTGTGTGGAACAAAAACCATGTGCAAAACTGATGACACAACTATGGACACTGCTCTGGGCCCTCCCCCTTCTCTCTGTCTCTCTCTGTCAAAAAAAAACCCCCAACAAATCAATAAAAATAAATCTTAAAAGAATAAAATAAAAAAGTGTTAAATTTCAAGTATTGCCCTGCACCCTGTAACTTTTCTGTCAACCACGGACCATAAGAACAATGGTGGCCCCATAGATCTAATGGAACTGAAAAATTCCCATCACCTAGTGATGTCATAGCTGTCGTAACGTCTAGAGCAGAGGTGTCCAACCTGTTGGCTTCCCTGGGCCACATTGGAAGAAGAAGAATTGTCTTGGGCCACACATAACATACACTAACACTAATGATAGCCGATGAACTAAAAAAAAAAACTTGCAAGAAAAATCTCATAATGTTTTAGGAATTTGTTTTTGGCCTCATTCAAAGCTGTTTTGGGCCCCAGGTTGGACACGCCTGTTCTAGGGCATTAACTCATTGTTTGTGGTGATGCCGGTGTAAACAAACCCACTTCGCTGTCAGTCACATAAAAGTATAGCACATGCAATCACAGCTGTAGGCTGTACCATTTCGCTTTGTGCGCTCGATGATGTTCCCACGATGAAATCGTCTAACGATGCAATTCTCACAACATATCCATCTTTAAATAGCTCATGACTGACAATATGTATACACTTACGAAATCTTTCCAAGCTCCTTTTTTTTTTTTACTTACAACTGCATTGTTCAAGGGTCAGATGGTGATTGAGAATTAGCATCCCGTAAGGACAACTCTACTTATAGTTGACTCTCCAATTGTGCAGGCGGGTCAACAGCCCTAACTCCTGTATTGTTCAACTTGAACAGTCAACTAACTGTGCCTTGTACCCGATCTCTGCCAGTTAGGCACGTTCTTTTTTTCTTTTCTTTTTCTTTTTAAGATTTATTTTATTGTTTTTTGACAGAAGGTGAGAGAGAGAGAGAGAGAGAGAGAGAGAGAGAGAGAGAGAGAGAGAGAAGGGTGCAGGGCCCAGAGCAGTGTCCATAGTTGTACATTATTAATTGTAACCGTTTCATTCCACACAAGCGGATGTGGGGCAGCGCTGGATGGGAACCAGAGCACCCAGCACTGCAAATGAAAGCCTTTGCCGCCATCTGGTGGTTATTAGTTGCACTGCAGTTCAGCATATAGGTTTGGACAGGCTGGGGTCGGAAATCGAGCCCCAAACCTGGCGATTGCAAGGCAACCGCCCAACCTGGCTGTGACTATCTGTCCTGGCACCCCCGGGGAAGGCACTGCCTTGTAATTCTTTGGGGGGGGGTTATTAAAAATTGGGATACCAGGCTAGCTCCGCTGTTGATCACTTGCCTCACAATCATGAGGTCTAGGGTTTCATTCTTGGCCCCGCCTGTGCAACTCCACATGCTGAACTGTGGCACAACTGGCAACCGCCAAGATGGCTTGGTGACAAAGGTGCTCACCTCCCATGCAGGAGGTCCCCAGTTTGGTTACAGCCCCGGGTGGCCCCACATCCACCTGTGTGGAATGAAACCATGTCACAACTAAAGATGTACAACTATGGAGACTGCTCTGAGCCCTTCCCCCTTTCTCTCTCTCTCTCTCTCTCTCTCTCTCTCTCTCTCTCTCTCTCTCTCTCTCTCTCTCTCTCTCTCTCCTCTCTTTCTCTCTCTCTCGCCCCTCTGGAAACAATAAAATAAAATATTAAAAAATATAGCTAGCATACATTATATCAGTTTCAGTGGTACACCATAGTTGTTCAGCATTTATATACCTAAATAAGTAATCACTGGGGATGCCAGGATAGCTCAGCAGGTTCAGTGCTTGCCTTGCAACCACAATATCTGGGGATCGAATCCCTGCCTCAGTCAGTGCAAATTGGCCGATATGCAAGGAGCTTAAAGGTGGATGTCTTGTAGTGTGGCCTGGAACCATAGGGCATATAGTTTTCTCTTTTTTTTTTAAGATTTTTTTAAAATTATTTTTGACAGAGAGGGAGAGAGACAGAGAGAGAGACAGACAGAGAGAAGGGGGAGGGCCCAGAGCAGTCTCCATAGTTGTACATCATCAGTTTTCAACATAGTTTCATTGCACACAGGTGGCCACGGGGCCACGCAGGGCAGGAAGCGGGCTGGGGACCTCCCACATGGGAGGCGTGCCAAGTTGGAGGCCTCCCACATGGGAAGCTCACTCTGGCAGGAACCAAACTGGGGGCCTCCCACATGGGAAGCACACTCCAGGTCAACATATAGGTCTGTATGGGCCGGGGCCGGAACTGGGACTCGATCCTCGAACCCCAGGGCTGCAAGGCAATCACTTACCCTGATGAGCCATCCCAGCTTCCCTCTATACTTTTCAAGAGATACCATGCAACACTTATAAACAAAATCTGTAAGTGATTGCAAACACTTCATATGTGAATACTAACTGACTTCAGGAATAAGACAGACTGAGAAACAGGTTTCCCAAGACTCAGACAGACTGAGAGGGGATTTCCCATGCTGGAGAACTGGTCCTAAGTCTGAGCAGTCATTAATTAGGTAGGTCACCGAGTGAGAAGTGATCGTATAAGTGAAATCACATTGCTTCTGTCTCTCTGTCTGACACACTCCATTCAGCACAATACCCTCCAGATCCATCAGTGCCATCACAGATGGCAAGAAACCATTCTCTTCCATGGCCACACAATATTCCTTTGTCTATACGACCATGGACCTCCTCTCCTTCATCCATTCATCCATCGATGGGGACCCAGGCCATTGTAAATAAGGCTGCCATGAACATAAGGATGCACATGTCCTTGACGTAGCGTTTGGGTTTCTTTGGCTACATACCCAGAAGTGGGATTACTGGGTTCTTCTTTGTCTCTTGTTATAGCCTCTGTTTTAAAATCTATGATATTTTCGCAGCACTGTTCACAGTGGCCAGAACAGGGAAACAACCAAAATGCCCTTCGATAGATGACTGGATAAAGAAGATGTGGTGTAAGGGGCCAATGCGGAGCCTGAACGGAAAGGTTACCGGGAGCCTCAATTGGCAAAGCCTCGGTTCCCTGGGCCTAACGGGAGGGACCGGCCCGGGGCTTTGATGGCAAAGCCTCAGCCCCCACTTTCTTCTCCTTTGGAGGGTTAGTTGGGTGATTAGCTATAGAAAAATCTGTTTAGCAGCTTCGCATGAAGGCAAGGCGACAGGCAAGGCTGACAGACACCTAGATTTGGAGCCCATGATCTATATATCAAAGCCCTTCCTGGAAGGGGTTGCTATCTCCTGTAAGAATCTGTTTACACTGTGCTTTGCTATGCTAATGCCTGTTCCTGGTAATGGCAAACTTTTGCTATATAAGATAAGCACTAAAGCTATTCGGGGCTCTTCTATTCAGGGGAGTCGGCAGGTCATTTAGTCTGTCTCCATTCCCACCCCTCGAACTCGGGGATTTCGTTCAGCCAGGCTGGTTCCTGGTTACAATGTGGTACATTTACACAATGGAATACTACTCAGCGATAAGAAATGATGAAATACAGTCATTTGTGGCAGCATGGATGGACCTAGAGACCATCTTATTAAGCGAAATAAGTCAGACTGAAAGAATCCGGAAACATATGACCTCACTTATAGGTGGAATATAAAACTGAAAGTTACAAAGACACAGAGACCTATGCACACACTCAATAGCTTGGTGATTGCCTGAGGGCAGGGGAGGAGGGGGGAGAGAGAGAGGGAGGGGAAGTGGGAGAGGGCACCAGCATTATGGACACACCCAATGGTTTGGTGTTTACCTGGAGAGGAGGGAGGAGGGGGGAGGGAGAGTTGTGGGGGGAGGGGGGAGTGGGCACCAGATATATGGTGGTGGAGGGGGACCTGATTCTGGGAGCTGGGCACATAATGCGATGCATGGGTGATGTGATGTGGACTTGTACATCGGGAAACTACCTAATTGTTGCCAACCAATGTCACCCCATTAAATTTAACAATAATAAAAAAAAAAAGATTTGAGAAGCAAAAGAGTCTCACTCAGAAGTTTCATTCATGTGTGAGAGCAATCCGCCACTACTACCTTATTTTAAAAAATGTTTTTGGTGTTGATGTCACCGAATTTTTATTTTATTATTTTATCTAAGGAAGGAATTAGCATGTATAAAATCTCTTATAAGAGTACAAGTTTAGTCCACAAAATATAAATTTCTGCTCATTTCTTACAGTGATTAATAACTGTTGTGAAAATAATCAAAGTTAATATTTGAACATAATCCATATGCATTTTAACTACTACTCATTAACTATTAACTTCTCTGGAGTTTGTGAGAAATAAAACAGAATGAGATGAAATTACTTCACTTACATCATTGTATATTTGTTTTGTTTTAAATACCATATTTTCATTAAAAATTTATTTAAAAAAAATTTATGATATTTTGTCTAGTATCTACCCTAGCTTTTTCTCCCATTTCCATTTTCGTGAAATAACTTTTTTCCACCCCCTTATATTTAGTCTGTGTGTGTTTCTATCTGAAGTGAGTCTCTTGTAGGCCGCATCTTGTAAGGGTTTTGTTATCTTAACCATTCAGGTGCCCTGTGTTTTGATTGGAGCATTTAATCCATTTATATTGAAAGTCATTGCTGATAAAGATGTAATTAGTACCATTTTATTATGTAAATTTGGGTTTGTTTTTGTCTTAAGGAAGTCCCTCTAAGATTCCTTGTAATACTTGTTTGGTGGTGATGAACTCCTTTAGCTTTTTCTTGTCTGGGAAGCTCTTTATCTATTCTTTGATTTTAAATGTTAGCTTTGCTGCATAGAGAAGTCTTGGTTGTAGCTCATTGCTTTTTATCCCTTTGAATATTTTCTGCCAACCCCTTCTGGCCTGTCAAATTTCTGTTGGGAAATCAGTTGACAATCTTATGGGAACTCCCTTCTAAGTTACTAGTTGCCTTTTTCTTACTGTTTCCAGGATTTTCTCTTCGTCTTTAACCTTTGGTATTTTAAGTATGATGTGTCTTGGTGTGGGTCTCTTTGAATTCATCTTGTTTGGGGCTCCCTGCACTTCCTAGGCTTGTATGTTTGCTTCCTTCACCAGGTTAGAAAAATTTTCAGTCATTACTTCTTCAAATAGGTTCTCAATAACTTGCCTTCTCTCTTCTCCTTCTAGTATTTCTATAATGTGAATATTGTCATGCTTGGTGCTGTCCCAGAGGCCTCTTAAACTATCCTCATTTTTTTCTTTTATTCTTTCTTCTTCTTGCTGTTTCAATCGGGTGTTTTCTGCTTCCTTGTCTTTCAAATCGCTGATTTGATCCTCTGCTTCATCTAGTCTGCTGGTGATTCCTTCTAGTGCATTCTTCATTTCAGTTCTTATAGTCTTCACTTTTGACTAGTTCTTTTTTATGGTTTCTATGTCCTTTATGCTTGCTGTCTCTGTTGACGTTCTCACTAAGTTCCCTGAGCACCCTTATAAACATTGTTTTGAACTCTGTCTGGTAGGCTTCTTGCCTCCCCCTCCCTGCCCCCATCTTGTTCTTTTTCTATCATTTTCTCCTGTTCTTTCACTTGGGACACATTTCCTTGTTTCCTAGTCTGGGCGGCCTTTTTGTGTTTGTTTCTATGTATCAGCAGAACTGCTTTGTCTCCCAGTCTTGTTGTGATGCCTTATGTAATAAGTGTCCCATGAAGCCCCGTGACACAGTCTTTGCTGGTCACCTCAGCCAGATGCTCCAGGGCTGTCCCTGATGTGGGTGGTGTGTGCCCTCCTGTTATAGCTGAGCCTTGCTTGCTGTTGGCACCTCAGGCTGACTGGCTATGAGGTTTGGCCAAGTCCCCAACTCATGAGCTACTGTGGGTGGGGGGACTGACCCCCATGGAGTAGGATTTGCCCCAGTCGTCTCTGGTGCCTGTTGAGACTGCCCTTTGGGTGTGCAGCTTGTGGGGCTGATTGGGAGGTGCTCTGCTGTGGTCTGAAGCCCACCTCCAGATATGTTGGTTCTGGGGCCTCTTGGGAGGGGCTCCGGTGCGGGCTCACGTCAGCCACTGCCCGTGGCTGGCCAGGGTCTACCTGGTAGGGGCTACACAGCGATCTACGGTTGGTTGCTGCCTGTGCTACACCTGGAGGCGTGTGGGGGAGGCCATACTGTGAACAGAGGATGGCTGCCACCAGTGCCAGCTCTGGGGTAGCTTCCCAAGAGGCCTGCTGCCACCTTCCAGCTCCCATAAGGTTCTGCCTCTGATGAAGCCCCCTGAGCTATGCAGTTGGGTGTGAAGGGGTCTCAGTGAGTCAGCAGGGTAGTGTGAGCAGACTTCAGCAGACCAATTCAGATCCAGATTTGGCCTGAGAGGGGAGGGAGAAACATGGAAAAGACGGCACCCGAATGCCAGTTGAGTGGGAGAAGGACCCCACAGGGGAAATGGCGACTGTCCCTCTAGTCCTTGCCCCAAAGCCATACAACTCAGTCTCTCCCTGTATGTCTCTGACAGCCCCTAAGTCACCGTCCCTCTGCCAGAGCCCAGAGTAGATGCCTGTGTGGTCCCTTTAAGAGGACATCTGGGTTTCCCTGCAGACTTTTGCCTCATCTGAACACTCAGAATCCCCACTGTTTTTCACAAGCAGATCTGGTGCGGACTCCTCTTTCCAAAACCAGGACTCTGGGCTGGGGACCCCAGTGTAGGGCTGGGGTCCCATGCCCCCCTGTGGGGAACCTCCGTGGCTGAGACATCCCTGCCATTTCCAGCAGCCACACGTGGGCACGGGAGTAGCCGTTCCACATCTCCACCCCTCCTGCCAGTCTCCACGTGGTTCCTGCTTCACATCCTCAGTTAGCAACCTTCTGTGGAACGAGGCTTCAGATGTTCTCCAGGTTGACTGTTCCATAATGTAGTTGTACCTTTTCATGTGTTCGCGGAATGAGGCAAGCACAGCGTTTGCCTACTGCACCATCTTGGACCCTCTCGTAGCTCTCGATTGGGCTGACCAGACATCCTGTTCGAAACAGGACAGCACAGCTGTGTTCTGTCCCATTTAAAAACAGGCTGTCTGCTCAGCCTACTCTGGATGGTACATCGCACATTATAATGGGTGCTGGATTTGGATAGAACAGCTGTCTCTCAGTTCACCAAAGTTCTCCTGAACATCTGTCTCCCATACATTGAACTTCATAGGCCCTCGGCTGGTGTGGAACACAAAGAAATGGACCTCAACCCTCAACGTGGCTACGTACTTCTCCAACTCACCAGTCAATGGACGTGTCGTGAATGCCGTTTTTCCAGCACCAGCATCTCCAACCGATCCAAGTTTGAACCACACCTGTGACTCTCCTTGCGAAGTCACTGTGGTATTTCTTCCAGGAATACCCCCCATGCTCCATCTGACTGAGGGCATGATCACCATTATTCTTGCACGTATTCTTAACTTTGTGGCATTCCCCATCTCTATACCCCCTTGTAAAATTAGGCAACAGTTCATAAGACTACCCTCACTTCTGACACCAACTGCAGAGTTCAGGGGTCCCCAGGACCACCCTCAGGTTTGATTATTTGTTAGAAAGACTACAGAACTGGCTGAAAGCTATTATGTTCACAGTTACAGTTGATTGCAGCAAAAGGATACTGGTTAAAATGCGTCAAGGAGAGACACGCACAGGCCAGCGTCCAGAGATGTCCAAGCACAGGACTTCCAGTTGTACGCTCCTGGTGGTGTCAGGGGTGGCATTAACTCCTCCCAGGGACTGTGTGTGACAACATGTTAGGAGTATTGCCAACCGGGGAAGCTCACCAGAGCCTTGGTGTCCAGAGTTTGTATTGGGGCTCAGTCATGTAGACATAGTTGGTTGCTTAGCCTCTGGAGGCTGACCTGAGAGTGTGTGACCCAAAGTCCCCACCTTAAATCACATTGTTAGACTGTCTGACATGGCCCAAAACCCCCATGTAAGCAAAGGCACTCTTACCAGGCAAGACATTCCAAGAGTTTTGAGATCACCTCCCAGGAGCCAGGGGCAAAGGCCAGACCTGTTTGGGGACAAGGTTCATTCTTTACGACACACTCTTCATTCTGCTTGTCTTCTTCCTTGCTCCACGTGTCTTTCCCTACACGATTATTATAGGGGGGCTCAAGGTCAATACTAGTGATGGGGTGCCTCAGTAGCTCCCTCCTCTGGGTCTGCACAGCTTTGTGTCCAGGGAGCCAAGTGGCAGGGGCCAGCCACATTGTTGTTTGCTAGGTGAGCTCAGGGAGACAGCATGTGGGTGTGGAGAGTCCTGGTTGAACCCTGAGCTTCGGGCGGAATAGGATCTGCCACCACCACACGCTAGGAGAGCAGGCATCTTGGCGATTACCTGTAACTCTGGGGAAGGAATCTGGGACAAGCCCAAGTTTCTGCAGGGTAGTGGTTATCATGTTTGCTTAACCCAGCATGTGGGGCAGGAGTACATTCTAAAGAATCCGAAGCCCCATCAACCTACCTGTTCTTAAGAGTAGGTGACAGATTGTTTGCAACAAGATGGCCATATATCTATGATATATCTAGAATAGTCTAATTCATAGAGACAGAAAGTAGAATAGAGGCTACCAGGGCCTGGAGTCAGGGGAATGGAGCAGCTTCAGTTTGAGATGATGAGAAGATCTAATGCTGGAGAGGCTGTGGGACAACAGGAACTCTCATTCATTGCTGGTGGGAGTGGAAAATAGTACAGCCATTTTGCAAAATAGCTTGGCGGTTTCTTAAAACATGAAGCATACACTTATAATATGATCTAGCAAATGCTGTCCTTGGTATTTAACCAAAGGAGCTGAAAACGTATGTCCACACGAAAAGCAGCACATGGATGTTGTTATAGCAGCTCTATGCATACTTTCCAAAACTTGGAAGCAACCAAGATGTTCTTTGGTAGGTGAATGGATAAAGAAAGCGGTGCATCTTGACAATGGAATATCATTCAGTGCGAAGAAGAAATGGGCTATCAAGCAGGAAGAGACATGGAGGAACTTGAAGTGCATATTAGGAAGTGAGAGAAGCCAACCGGACAAGGCCACATGCTGTATGAGCCCGACCCTGTGACATTCTGGGAAACGCAAAACTATGGTGACAGTACACAGATCAGTGGTTGTCAAGGGTTGGGGGAGAGGGAGGGATGAATAGGCAGAGCACAGAGGATTTTTAAGGCAGTGAGAAGAAATGGTCCTGTGCTAACTGTAAAAGTGTTGAACGAGGGGACGCCGGGATGGCTCAGTGGGTTAAGCGCTCACTTTGCAGCCCCAGGGACCGAGGATTGAATCCCGGCCCCAGCCAGTGCGGACCCATATGCTGAACTGGGGAGCTCCCCCCAGTTCAGTTCCCTCTCTGTCTCTGTATCTCTCTCTCTCTCTCTCTCTCTCTTGCTCTCTCTGTCAAAAAAAATAAAAAAAACAATAAATCTTAAAAAAAAAGTGTTGATCGAATAAAGGGGAGATTTTTTTAAAGTCCATTTCTTTAAAGTTCTGGAGCTAGAAGGTGGTCATGATTGCACAACATTGTGAATGTATTTAATGTCACTGAACTGTACACCTAAAAGTAGATAAAAGGGCAATTTTATGTTATGTATTGACCACATTACAAATTTTTTGAAAACATTTTGTTATTTTATTGTTTGAAAGAAAGTGAGAGAGAGGTGGGGGTGGGGAGGAGAGGACTCAAGTCTCCATGGTTGGACATCATTAGTTGTGCGATGGTCTCGTTCCACACAGGTGGGCGGGGGCCGCACAGGGTGGAAAGGGGGCTGTGGGCCTCCCACATGGGAAGCTCTCCCCAGTTCAGCATGTGGGTCCACACGGGCCAGGGCCAGGATCCGATCCTCGGTCCCTGAGGCTGCAAAGTGAATGCTTAATCCCTTGAGCCATCCTAGCTCCCCCCCCCAATTTTTTAATTAAAAAAAAAAAAGGCCTACACTGTTCTTCAGTGCACAATAGCCCCTGCCATCAAGAGGTGTAGCCCTTGAACCTGGGATGGACTTTGAACTTGAGCTGGTCTTTGAACTTGAGCTAAATCAAGAGTTGGTGTCTTAGGGTACAAAGCTTTGTGTGGATTGTTTTGTAGCAAAAGCTAGCTGACTCAGAGTATGGTGATGGAGGTAAAGCAAGACTTTCTTGGTGAGGAGCCTGACCCTCTGGGATGCTGGCTTCTCTTAAGTCAGAGTTTGAGGGACACTGCTTGCTAATGGTTTGGGGGGAAATTTGGGGGATAGCTGTTACCTTCATTGATGGGGAAGAAGCCTAGAATTCCTTGGAGGTCCAGGTCCCAGCCTTACCGGGTTCTTACACATGAGAATCCAATGTGAAGCAGAGTGGGTGAGTCAGAATGCGTGGCTGGGTGTGGAGATAGAAAGGGGGTGGGGAGCCACGCCGACCCTCCAAGAAGCAGGCCCACCAGCTCTCCCTTGGGCCTCCAGGAGCCCGGGGGGGGGGGCAACCCTACAAAAAATGCACCCAGCCAACCTGTTGGGTCAACCCTGCTTCACCTGGTGGGAGCTTCAGATGGACCAAGATTAATGCTCAGTGCGATTGTCACCCAGAGCTGGGCTTCACGTCCTCTGGCATTCAATACTAGCCTAGTTTTTAATAAAAACACTATTTTGGTGCTGTAATCCCATTTTTCACCATCTGGCATATCCTTATGCCTCGGATGTGTCTTCTTCTGACAGGGAAGAAAGCCTAACAAGAAAAAACCATCATGAGAGTAGAAGCTCTCTACCCAGAGGATATCACTGCATATTTAAATGGACAACATGCCTCTCGGAAGGTTACAGCCACTTCATTCTGAGCAACAGACTCGAAGAAAACCTCTTTCTACAAATGTCAATAGAACAAAATAAACGAGGTTTAACTTCACGAACTATTAAGTGAAAAAACGAAAGTTGATTTTTTTTTCACATAACAGATGATAATCTTAAAATACCCAAGAGACTAACAAGAAAGAAAAACCACCCCTTCTGTTAGAGGCAATGGTGAAATAATGGCCCAAAGCTGTTCTCTGCGATTTCGAGGGGTGAGACAAAAGGAAAGGAAGGTATTGGGAGAACCAACAGGAAAATTAGCTTGATTAGTAAAAATAATTCATTGGGTCCAGCTTTTAATAAATCTGTGGTAATTTATGAGTCTATGCATTTTTCTGGAGAAGTCTAATGTTGAACTTACGTAAGTTCACCTGCGCCTTTTCACTGATAAAAAGAGCTACCCCGAAGCACACAAATGTCTCTGGAGAAAGGGTCTTGTGCCTCGTTTTACTCAATGAATCTTGAGTTCTTCCTGATGCTTGTATATGTGAGATGAGGGGGTATACTGGGGGTGGATCCAGGTTTTGTGGGTTTGGGGAAGATTATATGATGGTGGGGGGAGGCTTTAAAAAAGAACAGAACCATAAGAAGATAGAAATAGGAGGAAAGGAATGTCATTTGGAATCAGAAAGAAAATACAGCACATAACATTTTAAAAGCTGAGAAATAACTCAAATCTCACATAATTCAGAAAACCGACATAAGGTTTTTTGTTAATTGCTTGAAAAAATCCTTACAACACTTGTTTTTCTCCTACAGTTTTTGGCTGCACACTCTTTAAGTGCCTTTTCATATGACAACAATTTTGTAATATTTTCTGGCAAGAGGATAGAAAGATAATTCATTATGTCTTTCTTCTAGCATGGTTGATGGAAATTTGGTTTTGCTATTGCTAGTTTAGAAAACTTCCAGCTTCACAAGTTGTTATTAATAGGGCTGTATAGGGATGCTGGATGAGTGCTTGCCTTGAAATTGCAAGGTCCTCCTGGCCCCAGTGGTCCAAAAACCTCCTGTGTGGAATGAAATACCATGTCACAACAAATGATGCACAACTGTGGAGACTGCTCTGGGACCTCCCCACTTCTCTCTCTCTCCTTTCAAACAATAAAAATCTTTTTTAAAAAGCAATGCTGTATACATTTTTAGAACTGTTGTCAAATTTTGGGAAACCTCTATCAAGTTTCTTTCATATAAAAGTTGTATATTTTCAGGGCATATCAAGGTTTCATGTTTAGGGACCAATCTTAAATGCTCTAAATTGACAATAGTCATTAGCCAACTTGACCTCAATGTCTGTAGAGGTCTGTTAGGAGATGTATGTTATCTTTGTCAATATCAGTATTTTGTTCAAATCAGCAAGAAATTAACATTTTCCAGTGTGTTCATATGCTTCATTTCTTTTTATTAAGCAGATTATTGAACAGTGCAAGAACCTATATAGTATTACTTCTCTTCAAAATGTATTGTTTTATCTTCTGCTATGATGAAAAAAAAATTGTGTTGCAATTTACTGCTCCATGCCCTAATAGTTTCTGTTGGTTACATATGAACACACTTGAAAAGTACTTTCATTTTGTAGGGAATTTGCCATTATATTCACTGCAATCTTGGTATTCATGCCAGGAAACACTTCCGTTTTGATCTGCTCACAGATTTAGGCATTTGCTGGTTGGAAGAATGTTCCACAGACCAGTTTCTAGGTTCTGTACTTTTCAAACCTTGTTTTTCCTCCTCCTCCCAGACCCCAGCTGCTGTAATTCTCAGTGTCATGATGCCAGGTGGGCAGTGGGATTATTCCTGAAAGTCATTCCTACCCTAAGATGGCCGGTAACAACAATATATGTAAACAGATCTCATTAAAGCCGCACTAAATGGATCCTCAATTCAAGTTCCCCCTAGCCAGCTGCCAATGGGCGCCAGTATTACAGGACCCGGATGGAAGCGTGGCAGCGTCAGCGTGGGGAGAGGAGCCATCTTAACCACTCATAGTTCCAACAGTTCACTTCCGCAAATTGTGCAAACGCGGACGGCCCTGCGGATACATTTCTGGGGCCCCGCCAAGGGTTTTCTGCAAAGGAGGTGTCCTGACACTTCAGCTTCATCAGCAAAATGTAGGTATGAGTGTATGAGGGCTTTTTTTGGTTTCCGTTCTTTACAGTAATGAAGCCGCATCTCCCTGTGACCTTGTCTCCGTCGGCCTTGGTCCCGCACCTCCCAGCTTCCCAGACTCGGCCGGGGCCCCCAAGAGCCGACCGCGTCCCAAGCAGTGTCACCGCACGGCCTCTAGAGGGCGCCACGCCCCCATCCCTGCGCCTGGGCGGCCGCGCCCTCGGCGTTGACAAAGGAAGGGCGGCGTCTCGCGGCCGGACTGGCTGCCGGCAGCTCTGGGGGCCTTGCGCGATCGTGCTTCGCGCCAAGGTGTGTCACTCCCGTAGAAAACGGGTAACTCGGGCAGGGCCTCGCACAGCCCCCGCTTGGTTTTGAACGAGTGTTGCTGATGGGGCAGGAGCCTCCGATTGCCAGCGGCTTCCCCGTTGAAGTTCGTGGGGCCGCTTCCTTACGCACGCATGACCCCGTCACAAGCAAGGGACCGTGACCACTGCTGAGGTCTGTGAGGGTCCCTCCTGCCACCAGACCTCCCCCTGGGGACTTTGCCACCCCTCAGGCTCTTGAAGCGCACAGGACACCCCGCTCTTGATTTGGGGTGTCTGGGATGGGGAAGAGACTCAGTAGGTGATCTGGGGGCGCTGTGACGGGGGCGGGGCCCCGGGCCAGGGTGGGCACACCAGCTACAGAAAGGGGTGCAAGACCTCCCTAGCTGCTGCCCTCCTGCCCTACTCCTGAAGGGCTTGTGTTGGTGGCACCGCCCAGGGCTGGCTGGCAGGATCTGATGGGGTCCCGAAGAGCCCCCACTTGGAGAGCAGGCCATCCACGGAGAGGAGGGCTCACCCTGGACAGTGGCTGGCTTCAGTCAGGGGCAGTGGGAGTACCTAATGTTTTCAACCAGATTGGAAAGGGTCAAAGACATGGGGATGGCTGGCTCAGGGGGTTGAGCGCTTGCCTCACAATAGCAAGGTCCCAGGTCGGTTCCCGGCCCGGCCCTGCAAACCCCATTTGCCAAACTGCCAGTGCAACTGGTAACAGCTGGGATGGCTCAGCCGTGAAGGTTCTCACCTCCCATGCGGGAGGCCCCTGGTCGGGTTCCTGCCCTGCGTGGCCCCACACCCACCTGTGTGGAATGAAACCATGTCACAACTAATGATGCACAACTATGGAGACTGCTCTGGGCCCTCCTCCTTCGCTCTCTCTCTCTCTCTCTCTCTCTCTCACCTCTCAATAAAATAAGTCTTAAAAAAAAAGTTTCCTCCTTTGCGTTAAAAAAAAAAAGACTGTCCATATAAAAAGGACTATAAAGGGATAGCTTTTTTTATTTTAAAGATTTATTTTTTTGTTTGAGAGAATGGGAGAGAGAGAGAAGGAGGAAGGCCCAGAGCAGTCTCCATAGTTTTACATCATTTGTTGTTACCTGGTTTCATTCCACACAGGTGGATGTGGGGCTGTGCAGGGCAGGTACCAAACCGGGGGCCTCCTGCAAGGGAGGTGAGAACCTTCGCCACCATCCGGTGGTTACAGTTACACTGCAGTTCAGCATGTGTGTTTGCACGGGCCGGGGCTGGGCTTTGATCCCCAGACATCAGGGTTGCAAGGCAAGCACTCAACCTGCTGAGCCATCCTGGTATCCCCGGGGATATTTTTTTAAAGATTTATTTTTATTGTTTTAGACAGAGAGAGAGAGAGAGAGAGAGAGAGATGCAGAGACAGAGAGAAGGGGGAGGGCCCAGAACAGTCTCCACAGTTGCACATCATTGGTTTTTTCACATAGTTTCATTCCACAGGTGGGCGCGGGGCTGCACAGAACATGAACTGAGCCAGGGTCTTTACCCCGGTGAGAACTGAGCTGGGGACACTCCCCAGTTCAGCATATGGATCCACACGGGCCGGGGCTGGGGTTCGATCCTCGGTTCCCAGGGCTGCAGAGTGAGTGCTTAACCCACTGAGCCATCCCAGCTTCCCCCAGGGATATTTTTTAAAAAACAAAATAAAATAACATTAATGAACAGAAAATTTTGTCATAAACTAACCCTGTTATATTTTATAGTCTATTGTAGTTAGTTTTCCGACTGTTTATTAACATCTCTCCCAACTCTTAGGCATGTGCTTCTATCGTCCATTCTCAACTGGCATTAGTTTACAATGAAATGCAGAGGCAGAAAGGAACCAGACCATTTAGATAGCAAAAGAACAGTTTATTGCTAGTTTGCAATCCAAACTTCACAAGGCACACAGGGAGAGAACCCACAGTTCGGTTACCATATCTATAGCCAACAGCACATGTCCTGTATCCTAGGGAGGAAAAAAAAAAGCTACTGATTGACTAGGGGGTAAATAGGTGGCAGGAGGGGTGGGCCAAACAGAGAGGGTACAGAGGTTATACATGGAGCTGGTGTGCGCCAGGCTGAGGTTGGTGTGTTTGTGAGGGCGCTTTGAAGCCACACGCAGGGAGGCACATGTATACTGACTGGTAAAATAGACCTAAGACAAAAGTCACTAGGTTAAGCATTTTTAAGTGTATAATGTAGTAGCCTTTGGTACCTTCACATTATCTGGTTCCAGAAGATTTTTAAAAATTTATTTTATTGTGTTGAGAGAAGGTGAGAGGGAGACAGAGAGAAGGGGGAGGGCCCAGAGCAGTCTCTAGTTGTGCATCCTTAGTTGTGACATGGTTTCATTCCACACAGGTGGACGTGGGGCCGCATGGAGTGGGAACCGAACTGGGGGCCTCCCGCCTGGGAGGTGAGAACCTTCGCTGTAGTTACCTGTTGCGCTGCAGTTCAGCATGTGGCTTTGCACGGGCCGGGGCTGGGAAATGATCTCCAGACCTGATGATTGTGAGGCAAGTGCTCAACCGCTAAGCTCTGCCGGCCTCCCCCCAGAACGTTTTTAATGCTGCAGAAGGAAACTGGTACACCTTAGCAGTCACTCCCCATGCCGCGCCTGCCAGTCCTTAGCAACCGCTGGTTGCCTTTGTCTCTTTGGATTTGCCCTTGTGGACATTTCACGTCGATGGAACCATGTAATCTGTGGTCCTTTGTGTCAGGTTTCTTTCACTCAGCATTTCCCAGGGTTCATCCATGTCCAAACATACATCAGTACTGCACTCCTTTTGAAGGCTGAACAGCATCGCATTGTGTGACTACACCGCCTTTGGCTTCCCCATGCATCAGCTGACAGACCCTGGGGTTGCTGCTGCCCAAAGCAACTCCCTTTTCCTCCATTTTTTGGTTAATACAACCCAACGGCAAAGGACCAGCACTGGCCTGGCTGCTGCCTTGATGACAGGATGGAAGAACCAGGAACCATGGAAAAAAGTGCTGGACGGGGGAGGGGCGTGGGGGAACAAAGGTGACAGTTCAAAAATGTGATTGTGCTTATTTTCTTTCTTTCTTTTCTTTCTTTTTTTTTTTTTTTTAAGATTTAACTGGGCCGGGGTCTCACCCTGGTGAGAACCACATACGGGTCCGCACGGGCCAGGGCCGGGATTCGATCCTCAGTCCCTGGGGCTGCAAAGCACTCGCTCAACCCACTGAGCCATCCCGGCTTCCCCTGATTGTGCTTATTTTTGTCCTTCCTTACTGTCTTTCGGATGACAGCTTGTACAAATGACTGACGGGTGGGACAGTGTGGGCCATGGCAGCCATAGCCAAGAAAAGGGGGGGGGGGCGGTGCGCATGGGAGGCCGTTCTCCCCTTCAGCAGGGCCCTGACATGAAGCAAGAGGAGGGGAGACTGTGTTTTTCTGGGGCGGGGGATTGCCTGTGGAGGCTCCACCTGCACAAACAGAGCGAGGTGAATTGTGATCCCCAGTTCTGGAAAAGGTAGCCAAATGGGCCCTGGGGTAGCCAAATGCACAGGCCGGAAGTCCTCACGAGGCCCATGGGCCAGAGAACAAACCGTGTTCAGGTTCATTGACCTGTCAAGCCCTCTAGATGCAGAAAACAAACCTGCCTCTGTCCCCTGCTGCACCCACGTTGTGCTGGTCAGGTGAACACAGGCAGCCCCATTCCAAATCATCCCGTTTGGGACTCAGTGTTTAGTAATCAAGGTGCTGGAGAGGAGCTGTGTTCAGACTTCCTGGTTCCATTTATTTATTTATTTATTTATTTATTTATTTATTTATTTATTTATTGTTTAAATAGGACCAACATTGGTTTTTGAACTTGTTTGTTGTGCCAACTTAGAGCATTAAAAAGAACAACCCACTACTATCACCATCAGATAAGGGTGGACGTTTGAATTTCAAAGGATCAAAGGTACATAATCTGATAAGACAGTCTTTTAAGTGGAACAAATTCAGTTTTATGCAATCTTACTATGTTGCCTTTTTTTTTTTTTTTTTTTTGGCAGAGAGAGAGAGACAGAGAAGGGGGAGGGCCCAGAACAGTCTCCATAGTTGGACATCATTAGTTTTCTACATGGTTTCATTCCACAGGTGGGGGCAGGGCTGCACAGGGCCCGAATCTGTCCAGGCCTCCTGCATAGGAGGGACACCCAGACTGGGGGCCTCCCACATGGAAAGCTCGCCCCGGTGAGAATCGAACTGGGGGCACACCCCTGTTCAGCATACGGGTCCACACGGGCCAGGGTCAGAATTTGATCCTCAGTCCCCGGGGCTACAAGATGAGTGCTCAACTCACTGAGCCATCCCAGGTTCCCCTTACTATGTTGTCTTGATTTCACTCATTCTGCCTCATCCTGATCAGACAGATCCTCCGAGTATGAGGTTTGGGGACCAGCCCAGCGTTTAGAAACACTTTCCTGGTCCCTCTACCTGGGCCCCTGGGAGCTTCCCATCTGATCATTTGTTTGCTTTTTCCTTCTTCAATGATTTTTCTCAATTTGCTTTTTTTTAAAACTTTATCAAGAAATAATTACAAATACATTGTATATATTTAAAGTATACAATGCGATGACTTCATATACATATATACACTGTAGAATGATTACCAAGATCAAGATACTTGACACATTCATCACCTCACATAGTTAACACAGTTAACTTTTTTTGTCTGTGTTGAGAATCCTTAAGATTTACTCTCAACAACTTTCAAGTATACAACGTTGTATTAATATTAACTCCAGTCCTCTTGCTGTACATTAGTGCCTCAGAACTTCTTCTAAGGATATATTTGTACCCTTTGACCTATATCATCCCACGTCCCGCTTTGGCTAATTAGAAACATTACTGCTCAAATCAGAACCTCTTGTAGCTTCTAGAAATCTCTATATGAGTGGTGAGCACGCTTTATTTCCCTGCACAAGAGCCATTTTATGGGAGGAATGATGCTTATGCGCTGCATATATTTGCACTCCAAATGAAAATAGCTTTGAGTCCCATGGGGGGGTGGGGGGTGGGATGTGTTTTCTTCCACAGTACGAAGTCTGTGCAATCAAGTAGATTGATGCTAATGAGAAAATGGTGCTGCTTTCTTGTTACATAAATGTTAATACCGGCATAGTTGAGAACTAATCAAATAGAGGCAGCTTTCTAATTTTTTTACCCTGAAATTAGTTGGCAGGCTGAAGAGATAGTAAAATAGAAGGGCATAAAACTGTTTATTACCAGCATTAGGCTTCCTTTCTCCTCCTTGGGTCAAGCAATTAAACTCATTTTGATCTACTACAGGAAATGAATTTATTAAGAATTCTGCTTGTCATTAATACATCATGAACTGTACATTTCAGTTAAAACTCAAATGGTTTCTAAGGTGAGCTATAAAGGCCAGTGCTCAAAACAGCTGTTGTCCCCGGATAGTAAGGGAGCCCAGAGTGAACCTACTGGAATCGCTGTTTTTTGAGACTTTAAAAATATACGAAGTCTGACAATTAAGTTCAAGAACTCATCCTAGAAAAAGTGTTACATACCTCATAGCTGAATATCACTATGGTCACCTTCGAAGTACTGCCCTTGGGAAGCTATACACTGATACCAGCTCCTAGTCCACGCTTCAAAGCCATTTTGGAACTCTTTTCTGGAATGGCCATCAGAGTCATTGTGGTATTACCCTTGATGTGCAGAATGTCATCAAAATGTCTTTCTTTCAATATTTCCTTTATCTTGGGGTAAAGAAAATAGTCATTGGAGGCCAGATCAGGTGCATAGGGAGGGTGTTCCAATACAGTTATTTGTTTACTGGCTAAAAACGCCCTCATGGATAATGCTGTGTGAGCTGGTGCATTGTTGTGATGTAAGAGCCACGAGTTGTTGGTGAAAAGTTCAGGTCGTTCTTGTCTAACTTTTTCACGTAGACTTTTCAGCACTTCCAAATTTATTATTATTATTATTATTATTTTTGTCTTTGACAGAGAGAGACAGAGAGAAGGGGGAGGGCCCAGAGCAGTCTCCATAGTTGTATATCATCAGTTTTCGGTATAATTTCACTCCACAGGTGGGCACAGGGCTGTGCAGGACAGGAACTGGGCCGGGGGCCTCCCACATAGGAAGCACACCCCAGTTTAGTATATGGGTCCACACGGGCTGGGGCTGGGATACGATCCTCAAACCCCAGGGCTGCAAACGAGCACTCAACCCACTGAGCCATCCCGGCTTCCCCTCAGCACTTCCGAATAGTCAACTTGGTTGACTGTTTGTCCAGTTGGTACAAATCCATAATGAGCAATCACTCTGTTATCAAAAAAGCTTAGCAACATGGTTTTGACCCTTGATTTGGACTGATGGAACTTTTTTGGTTGTGGAGAATTGGCTGGCTTCCTTGTGCACTTTGACACTTTGTTTCAGGGTCCTATTAATACATCTATGTTTCATCACCAGTGACAACATAGCCCAAAAAATCGTCTTTGGGAAGCCAGGATGGCTCAGTGGGTTGAGCGCTCACTTTGTAGCCCCAGGGACTGAGGATCGAATCCCAGCCGCTGCCCGTGTGGACCCATATGCTGAACTGGGGTGTGCTTCCCATGCAGGAGGCCCCCAATTCAGTTCTCGTCCCCCGGTTCGGCCCCTGGATCGAGGGGACATGCCTCCCATGCGGGAGGCCCCCAGCCTAGTTCCTGCCCTGCACAGCCCCTGCCCACCTGTGGAATAAAACTATATAAAAAACTAATGATGTACAACTATGGAGACTGCTCTGGGCCCTCCCCCTTCTCTCTGTCTCTCTCTTTTACTGTCAAAAATAATAAAATCTAAAACTAAAAAAAAAAAAAATCATCTTGCCTCTCTAAAAAGTCTTGACAAACTGCGACTCTGCTTTTGTTCATTGGTGAGCTCCTTCAGGACCATTTTGCACACACCTTTCCCTCTTTTTTTTTTTTATTGTTAAATTTATTGGGGTGACATTGGTTGGTAAAAATTACATAGTTTCCAGGTGTACCATTCTACTTTACACTGTCTATGTGTTGTGCTATGTGCTCAGAAGCCAGAGTCAGCTCTCTTTCCATCACCATATATTTGATGCCCCCTCCCGACTCCTCCCTCCCCTCCCCTCCTCCTTACCCTCAAGTAACCATGAAACTATTTTTTTTTTAAGATTTATTTTATTGTTTTTGACAAAGACAGAGACAGAGAGAAGGGAGAGGGCCCAGAGCAGTTTCCACAGCTGCACGTCATCAGTTTTCAACATGGTTTAATTCCACACAGGTGGGTGGGGGCCGCACAGGGTGGGCCACACAGGGCGGGAACTGAACTGGGGCCCCCCCATATGGGAAGCACACCCCAGTTCAGCATATGGGTCCACATGGGCCGGGGCCAGGATTTGATCCCTGGTCCCCAGGGCTGCAAAGCGAGTGTTTAACCTGCTGAGCCATCCCGGCTTCCCCCACAAATTCATTTTCTTATGCTTGTAGTTTCGGGCAAGAATGTTCCAGTAGAATTGTCTGCCAGTCCTGAATTCTCAATTTGGTTTTCATTGTTAAAAAATTATTTTAGGGGGGAGGGGGGGACACAGTTGTGGGGGGAGGTGGGAGTGGGCACTAGATATAAGGTGATGGAAGGGGAACTGATACTGAGTGATGGGCACATAATACGATGCATGAATGATGTGAGGTGGACTTGTACATCTGTAAACTGTCTAATTGTTACCAACCAATGTAACCTCATCAAATTTAACAATAAATTTAAAAAAAAAAAGTAAATACATTTTAAAAATAAAAATAAAAAAAAACAAAAAACAAAAAATTATTTTAAAAATCCTGAAAGGGGATGCCAAGACAGCTCAGGGTTGAGCGCTTGCCTTGCAATCGTGAGGTCTGGGGTTCCATTTTCTGCCCCAGCCTATGAAAAGCTCATAGGCTGAACGGTGCAGCTGGTAACCACCAGGATGACTCAGCGCTGAAAGTTCTCGCCTCCCATGTGGGAGGCCCCCGGTTCAGTTCCCACCCTGCGTGGCCCCACACCCACCTGTGTGGATAAAACTATGTCACAACTAATGATGCACAACTATGGAGACTGCTCTGGGCCTTCCCCCTTCTCTCTGTCTCCCCACTACTCTAAAACAATAAATCTTAAAAAATAAAAAAGAAACTAAAAGTAAAAAATTTGAGAGTACTGCTATCCCTGGAACCTGCAGCATGACCAATCTTGACATTTATTAGAGGCCATGAAAGCTACAGAAGTTGCACTTAAGTTGCACTTTTCTAGCTTTATGCAATTTCATTGGATTCTCTGCTTTGGTAGTAAATTGAGAAAACAGAAGAAAAACATTGAAAAATGTTTACAGTTCTGACTGAGAACTGTAATCCTTGCAGCTCAGTTTTTAAAATTGAAATGTATTTCACATGCAATATTGTGTACATGTAAAGCTCAACTTTTTTTTTTTAAGATTTATTTTTTATTGTTTTTGAGAGAAGGCGAGAGAGAGAAAGGAGGGCAGAGCAGTCTGCATAGTTGTACATCATTTGTTGTAAGAGTTTCATCCACACAGGTGGATGTGGGGCCCCCTGGGGAGGGACCTTGCAATTACAAAGGCAAGCGCTTGAACGCTGAGCTATAAGGGCATCCCTCCTTTTTTTTCTTTTTTCTTTTTTCTTAATGGTGTGACCTGTGTTTTCTTTGAAAGATGGCATGACCTGTTTCTGGACAAAACCATTTTCTATATTCTCTCCTCTGGGTCTGTAGCAATTACCTTGTAGGGATAGAATTGATCAAGTAGTATCCACACAGCTGTGAAATGCCAATGAGTTCTTCAAAGAAATAAAAGCATCTATTTTTGTCCCCAGTGCTGCAAGGGAAAGGTTTCATTATTAAACGCTGCAAGAGCACCCAATAAAAAGGCCTGATGGGACAGCCCCCGCGGTCAGCGCCACTCATCAACCACGGAGAACATTTGAAATGATACCTTCTGTTTGTTTCATTTGACCAATACTTTCATACAAAGAACACAATTTCTCACTTTTCTCTCTCCCTGCTGAGCAACCCCAGAAAAGTCGTTTAAGCTCTTTGAGCTGAAATTTCTTCACATGTAAAATGAGGATATTCCACCTACCTCACAGGGTTATGAGGATGAAGGCTGTCCTAAGGCTTGCTAAAAACGGGAAAATCCAATCTTTTCATGTAGTCCTATTCTGTAGAAAAGAGAAACAATACTGTCTTGTGATATCATTTAGCAAATAAATAGGAATACACTTCGAATGGAACTTTCCAAAGCAAACAAAGCATAAAGCTAACTGTCATCAAGGACAATTGTCCCCTAAGCATTACCAAAAATCACTTTGGGGAACTAGTTAAGCCAACGTTCCAGAAGATTGTTATTGCTAATTTCAGCAACAAAGCCAAATTTAAACATGAAACACCACATCAAAGTTGTGACAACCGCACATTTTCTTTGCTTTTCTTCAAAAAGGAGAGGTGCTTTAGCAATACCAACCATACCTCTTTTGTTGCTCTAAAGCAAACTACATGTTACCAAAACATCTTGGATAAAAATAAAAATAAATTGGGCTTCCTTCTGAGATGGAAATCGCTTTTGGCTGCTCAGCCAACCATGCTTTGTGTTAAACTCTGGGCTTTGTTTTTGCTTTTCATTGAAGCAGGTTTATAAACACCAGAGTCAAAAGGGACCAACTCGAACAGATGGCTTAATGTGCTATTTCATTTGTCATGATTTGTTTGGGATTACTGGCCTAAAGCTAGAGGGACTGTCTTGGGCAGAACCAAAGCCCCCTAGTTGCAAATCTGGAGCTCGGTACTTTCCTTTTTGAAAAGGAAAGTTGGGCACAGAAGCCAATCGTCTTCTTGCTCCTGCACAGGTGAGAAAAACCAGATGACTACAAATCTGGTTTCCACAAATGGTGCAAGGCAGTCACATGAAATGCCTTGTCCGGAGAGAGCACCATTTCTAACCCAGAACCCCGTTACCATTTCGGGAGAAACCATCAGTTCTTTTGAACCTTGACACCTTTGCGTAGAAAATACTACTCTGTGGTGGTTGTGCTCACAAAATACAGGATCAGTGTTCCTGAATTTACCAAATATTTTACTTGGAATTCCTTACCTAAGACCCTTCTGGTCTTTCTTTGGAGAAACAGGACTTTCAGTTTACCGGTACCTTGTGAAATTCCCAGTCTAGGGCTCCTGTGGCATCCTGAACTGGCCACCTTGGTTGCAAGGTTGGGAGCTATGAAAAACTGTGACTATAGGATACAATCACAACCGTGGTGCCTTCTGAAGCAGAGGAAGGGAATGGCACTGAGGACAGGGGACATGGGGACTTCATTGTATTACCTGATTTTATTTTTTAAGATTTATTTTACTGTTTTTGACAGAGACAGAAAGAGTCAGAGCCAGAGAGAGAAGAGAGAAGGGGGAGGGCCCAGAGCAGTCTCCATAGTTGCACATCATGTTTTCAACATGGTTTCATTCCACACAGGTGGGCAGGGGCCACAGAGGGTGGGACCTGTGGTGGGGGCCTCCCGCATGGGAAGCATGCCCCCATGAGCTGGGGGCCGAACCAGAGGCAAGAAGGGAACTGAGGGCTTCCCGCATGGGAAGCACATCCCAGTTCTGCATGTGGGTCCGCATGGGCCTGGACCAGGATTCGATTCTCGGTCCCTGGGGCTGCAAAGTGAGCGCTTAACCCACTGAGCCATGCCGGCTTCCCCGATTTCTTTTAATGAATACTTCAAGCAAATAAGTCAGTTCTGGGCAATAGGCACATGAGTGTTATATTTGTCTGTATACTCCTTTATAAAGTTTGGCAACTCCCTCCCCATCCCTTTATTTTTTAAAAGATTTATTTTATTGTTGTGAGAGAGAGGGATATGGGAAGGGCCCAGAGCGGTCTCCATAGTTGTGCATCATTAGTTGTGACATGGTTTCATTCCACACAGGTGGATGTGGGGCCGGAATTGAACCTGGCACCTCCCGCATGGGAGGTGAGAACCTTCACCACCATCCTGGCAGTTACCGGTTGTGTCGCAGTTCAGCATGTGGGTTTGCACGGGCCAGAGCTGGGATTTGATCCCCAGACCTCGTGGTTGCAAGGCAAGCTCTCAACCTGTTGAGCTATCCCGGAATCCCCAAGCTTGATTTTCTTAAGAAGACACGAGTACATCTGGAAAGCTCCAGCATGAACGTGCCCAACACATGCATTTCTACAACCGAATACAAATGACTTGTACACGTGATTAATGCTAGCACTTGGTCACCAGAGACCACGGTGGGACCCACAATCCCCCACATTCAAATCAAGAGAGCAACTGGGACAGAATGTAATGTTAAGCATTATCAAATAAACTTGTGCTTCAATTATAACCACCCTCATCTCCTTTCTTTTTTTTTTTTTTTTTTTTTTTTTTTTTTTTTTTTTTTTTTTTTTTTTTTTTTTTTTTTTTTTTTTTTTTT
>PVKE010005692.1:0-57818 GCA_004027555.1 Craseonycteris thonglongyai
TGATTTCACTTCTTAAAATTCGGTACTGGCCCCCAGAACTTCCAGATCAAGGTCAACCCCCTTAGCTTATAGCACAGGGGGTCCTAAAGCAAGCGTTCTAACCCACGATGGTCATGGAGCCCTTTGAGAATACATTCAAGGCTATGCGTCCACTCCCTGTGAAAATGCATGTGTGAACATGGACACACACACTCAAATTTCAGGGTTACTGTGGACACTCTCCATGCTCCAGGGGTCCATGGATCTCCATGGCTGGAATGCTTGCCCTTCCTCATCCCCAACCCCCCTCTCCATGGTTTCCCCTCTGGAACCATCAGCGCCCTGCAGGCAAGGCCCTGGCCGCTGTGTTCACGGCTGTATCTCCCGCACCTGGAACAGCCCCTGGCTCCTGAGAGGTGATCGGTAAGCACCTGTGGAATGAAGTGTGCAGCCTGCGGCTTCCACGCCTCCTTGCCTTAGCACCTGTTCCTCCTCGTGGGGATGACAGAGTCCCTTCTTCACTTCTAAGGTACTCATCCTTCACAACTCACCTCAGATTTCACCTCTTTCTGGATATGAACCCGGGGGATCTAGGCAGGTGTAGGATCCCGGCCCACCTACTCCTCCAAAACATTATTCTAATCTCTACTGAAGCCCTCACCCTGATGTAGAATCATCAGTTTACTTGCCCCCCTCCCTCCCCACGAGATAGAAGTCTCTCAGGGGCAGGAACCACACTGTAGGTGGTTTGTAGACCTGCTGCCTATCACGGGACCTGGCCTGGTAACAGGTCTATGGGAAACGCTGGTTGAATAAATAAAACGGAGAGGGACATGGAGCTGGAAAGGCAAGCTAGGGTCAGACTGGATTGACCTCTGCGAGGCCAAGGACTTTCAGGGTTGGGAGACAGGGGACTGGAAACGCTTGGATTTTGTTTTCTTATTTTCTTTTGGCTTGGTTTGCTGGTTTGGAAGGAAAGGGGTAGCTATGATCAGGTCTGCGTGGTTAACGAATGGAGAAGGAGAGAAACTCTGGCCCCCTGACACTGCCCATAGCTTGAGTCTCCTGCGGGCTCCTGGCTGGACACTGCTTCATGGCTCAGTGGACAGCAGACTTGGCTCAGGAGTGACACAGGCTGGGTCCCCGTCCTGGCTCTGCAGCTGATTTGTCACCCAGTTTTGCCCAAGGCCCTTACTTTCTGAGCCCAATTCCTCTAATCTCGTAAGTGCCAGAAATAATAGTAAATTGGATTCCTGGACTCAATTCCAGGCTTTCTGTGCTTCTGACCGATTGGCTACAGATTGGAGATTCCAATGACCCCTCCAGCACAGAATGCCAATCGCAAGTCCAAGTTGTCACCTGTACTTCTGACCAACTGGCTATAAACCGGAGGATCCCACATTCCCCTCTTTGGGTTTGGTTAATGCTAGAGCGGCTCACAGAACGCAGACACACATGTAACTTACTAATCTACTAATTTACTGTAAAAGGATGTCACTCAGGAACAGCCAGAGAGAAGAGGTGTGTAAGGTGTGTGTCTGGGAAAGGGGCGGGGCTTCCAGACCCTCTCCAGACCCACCACTCTCCCTGCATCTCCACGTGTTCACACCCAGAAGCTCCCCAAACCTCATCCTCATTACAGAGGCCCCGCTACACAGACGTGATTGATCAAATCACTGGACTTTGGAAATGGACTCGACCTCCAGCCCCTCTCCCCTCCCTGGGGGTCAGAGGAGGAAGGAGGGTGGGACTGAAAGTTCCAAGCTCTCATCACATGGTTGGTTCTCCTGGCAACCAGCTCTCATCCCCTGGTGCTTGTGAAACTCACCTTCTTCACATAACGGAAGACAATGACATCACTCTCAATACTTAGGAAATTCCGAGGGATTAAGGAGATGCGAGCCAGGAACTGTGTGGATGAAGACCAAATACACATGAGAAATATGTATTTTCCACATAGAAGACGATAACTCCTGTCTACAATTGTTAGAACAAAAATTGGGGGTCGTCTTATGCACGGGAGTAACCCATGTATTGATTTTTTAATGTTGGGTTAAAAAAGTAGGGGTCATCTTATATATGGGGGCATCTTATACATGAAAAAATATGGTATATATTTCTGACAATCACATTCCTTTATTTATTTATTTATTGTTTTTGACAGAAAGAGAGAGAGAGATACAGAGACAGAGAACTGAACTGGGGGAGCTCCCAGCTCAGCACATGGGTCTGCACAGGCTGGGGCCGGGATTCGATCCTCGGTCCCCGGCGCTGCAAAGTGAGTGCTTAACCCACTGAGCCATCCCGGCTTCCCTCACATTCCTTCACGTAGCCCCTCAGCTCCCTGAATCTCCCTTGTCATACTTAGTACAACTGTAAAAGCCATGAGTTTAATATGCCCCTCCCCCCACCAGGCCTTCTATCCTGTTTCTGTTTGTCCCAGCACCTAAAACGATGCTCTTCCCAAGACCCCTCTCAGGTCAGACCACAGGAAGTCTTACGAAAATCCCTAAAATTGTATGCAAAATTCTATGTGCATGTACATTTTTCTAACAACAACAAACACCAGTCTGTGGCTTTTGTGGGGCGTTTCAAAGGGCTTTACGACCTGAAAGAGACTAAGAAGCTCTCCCAATGAGCTGAACACGCTGTCTTGCCTTCAAAAGAGTGCTGCCAGCCGGGACAGCTAGAATGGGAAACCAGCCTCACCAGAGTATAAGTTCTAAGAGGGCCAGGGTCTTTATCCACTTTGTTCAAGGAAGTGTTGTGTCGCAAACACCTGGAAAGGCTCAGCCTCAGTGCAGCTGTAGAGAACTGTACATACATTGGTTCCTTATGCTGCATCACGTATCACCCCAACATGCAATAGCTTCAAATGACGTTTATTATCTCAGCTTCTCTAGGTCAGGAGTCAGGGTGCATCTTCCATGGGTCCTTTCTCTCAAGGTCTGTCACACGGCTGCAAAGTGTCGCCCAGGGCTCCGTGGTCACCCGAAAGCTGGACTGGAGAGGATCTGCTTGCAAGGTCAATCATGGGCTTATTGTCAGGATTCAGCTCCTCCCTGGCTGTCGGCTGGAGGTGGTCCTCAGTGCCTGACTACATGGGCCCATTCACGGCAGCACCCCAGATGCAAGCTTGCTTCATCAAGTAAGCAAGAAGACAGGGAGAGAGAACTAATACGATGGCCATTACAGGCTTTTATACTTCAGCCACGAAGCGGTGTCCCACTGCCTTTGCTGTGTTCTGGTAACAACAGCAAGTCTCTAGGTCTTGTGCACACTCGAGGGAGTTATGTGCGGGATGGCTAGCAGCAAACAGGATATTGGGGGCCAATCTCAGAGGCTGCCTCCACCAGGACATTTACACACATTTTCTCATGCAGTGTCAAGCTCATCGAAACACCCAGAGCGGAAGGCACACACCAAATGCCTATAGGTCATGCGGGTGATGACGAGGGAAGAAATGAGCAGTGGGAGGTTTGGTGTGCAGCTGTGCCTCTGCCCACCCTCCAGTGGACTGCTACCAAGCAGCATGCAGGCTGACATGTCTGACCTTCCACATTTTAAATAGAAGCCAGAGTCCAGATTTGTATGAGACATTTCTTCATCTTTAAAATCATGACAATCTAGCAAAAACACATCTGAGGACTGGGTGTTCTTGAGTTTTCTCTATAGCACAAGGAGCCTGAGCCATTCTAATACGCTTTGTATGTTTGTTCCCTCACCTCTACCCACCCTTCCATCCCATGCACTTAATTCACTGAGGGTAGGGACCTAGCTAATTCACTCTGGACACTTTCTATAGCTCTGTGCATGTGACAAGCCAACAAATACTGTCACATGAACTATGGGATTGCTGACACAGATCTCATTACAGAGCATTTTCCCCAATCCTAAAGGACTGCTTCAAAGTTGGTGCTGATGTCTAAATGTTAGAATCCTGGCTCTGCCACTTACCAGCTCTGTGACCTTCAGCAAGTTACTAACTTTTCAGAGCCTCAGCTTCTTCACCTACAAAATGAGAATAATTGTACCTCCCTCCAGTTGTTACAGGGGGGAATTAAATAAATCTACTTATTAGCACACTGTAGCAACTTCATCGCTGTTCTTACTCCTAGCATCCCTTCTTTCCTACCCCACGTTCCTGGCGTGGCTCCTTTTAATCCATTAAACCGTCCTCTACTTCCTACCTGGCTGGCAGCTAGAGGGAGCCTCTAAAACGATAGAGCTGTCATTTTCACTGCCAGGGTTTATACCCTTCAACAGTTTGCTTGACCCCCTTAGTAGAAAATCCGAGCTTTTAAAAGCTCACCGGACTCTTCGCCCGCCCAGCCCTCGACTCTCATCTCTCAGCACTGCCTCCCAGGGCACTCAGCATGCCTGGCATGCCCAAGCTGTTTCCTGAATGCTCCACACTTTCTGTCGCTTCAAAGCAAGTGCTCTTCTCTCCAGCCGAAACCTCTTCTTCCACTCCTACTGCCCTTTCTGGAGGCTCCAGTTATGTGCTCGAACTTGTGATGTTCCTTGCTAAAGCTGAGGGCAGGTACAACATCAATTTTCCTCACCACTCCCCTCTTCTTAGCCCGCATGAACAGGCAAATAATCATTGTGGAATTGTCGACATCAGTGTGGATCCGGTGGGCAGATAGCGCCACCTATTGACCCAAACTTGCACTTCAGCACCTAGAAAGCAGCCACTAAGGTGGATGGACAATGGTTTTTGAAGTTTTCCTGGGGTCTATCCAGTGTCTCCTCACACCAAACTTAGCAATGAAAACAAACAACAAAAAAGAGCTACCACTGTTGAGTACCTAATGTGAGAAAGTTAGGTGTTCTCCTAAATGCTTTAGTTATTGACTCACTCAAGGTTCACAAGCACTCAGAGGCAGATACCTTTATTGCTGTTTTGTCGATGGGGGTCATTGGCTTGAATTTGCACCTTCAAGCCTGAAACCCACTGCTTCTATTCTTTTTTTTTTTTTTTTTTTTTTTTTTTTTTTTTTTTTTTTTTTTTTTTTATCTTTTCACATTTATAGAGAGAGAAATTATCTTTTTGTCTTCAATGCATATTTATTTCTATTTTACTTTTGACAGATAGAGAGAGAGACAGAGACAGAGACAGTTAGAGAACCGAACTGTGGGAACTCCCCAGTTCAGCATGTGGGTCCTGCCTGGGCCGGAGCCGGGATTCGATCCCCGGTCCTCGTGGCCTCAAAGCGAGCGCTCAACCCGCTGAGCCGTCCCGGCTTTCCCCTACTGCTTCTATTCTGTTCCCTTCACTCTGTGCCCAGTCACCTGGTTAGGTTACATCCCTGACACCACCCTCCACAGGGAAGGCCCACTGCCAATGTGCTGCTATAGCAGTGGCTTTGCTTGTCCACCAAAATCCCATGAAAGCTGCCCAGGTCTCCAAGGGAATGCCTCCGAACGGGAACGAGTCGCGGCAGCCCTCCACGTACCAGCAAGTGAAGTCAGCACTCTACCGCTCTACTCACATGTCCTCCAGCAACCGCTCCGGAGCCTCCAGCCCCTACCAGAACCCTCAGCCCAGTGGGGTGGGTCAGACCGCATGGCTGTTGTATGAAGAATGGGGTGTGCTGTCCCTGCTTCAGGTGAACACTGAATGGTAGTGGTCACTCAGGTCCTCCCGATCACTCGTCATGCTCATGCTGGGTCCCGCGTTCAATAACGTCACTTAGCATCAAAAGGCTGCCTACTTCCTTCTTCAATCCCATCTGCTTTCCACACACTCCTCCACATTTTCCTTTGTATCATCTGTGAAAATGCCTGCTTCCACTTGTTATTTAAATATATATCTATGTATATCATTAATCACTTAATTTTATAACTAATTTTATTAATCATTAATTTATAATCATATACATTTAATATAAATGTATTTTATAAAATTTATTTCTGTATATGTAACATGTTATTTATATATGTAAATACATATGACCAATATTTAGACTTTCTGTGCCTCATTCTTCTATTCTAAATACACATATTCACGCATTTAATCTCCACAGTAGCCCTATGATGACCCCGTCCTACAATGAGGAAACTAACGCACAGGGTCATACGCGCACATCAAGTGGCTGGCCTGGTGTGCAATCCCAGGTCACTGCGCAGGTCTATACTTTTAAACGCCAAGTTAGACTCCCTCTGCACGCTGTCTGCTGCCTTTACCCCAAAGTGCCCAGGCACACTGCTTTGCACACAGTAGGTGTCAACAAACTCGTTTTAATACACATATATACAAACACATAGTCACATTCTCATGTGACAGATCCCCATTCTTGGACCAGGAGAGAGCTCTGCCCAACTCCTGGCTCCCACTCTCCAGAGAAGCCTGGCCTGGCAGCCTTCACAGGTGACACCCAACGGGGCACTGTAATGAGACAAGTGGGAGGGGGCAGGGGGCAGCCCGGATGTAGCCTGCCTGGGGCCTCACACGGGCCCAGAGCTCTGCTGCACCCTCTTCATGAGTTCCTCGTCCTGCATTGACAACTCTGTCAGCTTTTTGCCCATCCGCTCATGGATGTCCAGGTACTTGGAGACACACCGGTCCAGGCACACAGATTCGCCCTTGGACAGTTCTGCTTCCTTGTAGTGGGGAGGCACACACTTCCGGTGGCAGGCACTGGTCATTCTGGGGAAAAGGAAGGACAAAGTGAGGTCAGCTGTCCTGCGGCGTGCCAGCAGCTCCCAACCATCCCTGCCCTACTATACTGATTTCACCTCCCAGGAAGGCTGCATATGTCCTCAGTTTGTCCCTCAACTGTCTTGGAAAGTCCTAGACAGTAGTAAATTTGCCTGAGCCCATGTTTAATTAGTCATTAGCTTATGACTAATTAAATAGGAACCATTATTTGAGTACTATGTTTCAGGCATCATGCTAAGTACTTTACATGATTCTGTTATGCAGTTCTCATAACCCTATGAGGCAGGCCTGCCTGATCATTATCCCCATTTTACAGGTAAGTAAGGCACAGAGAGTCTCAGAAACACATTGAGCTGGAATATGAACCCAGGTGATCTGACTTCACAGCCCACATTTAAAAATTATTCTAACATATAGCCTCCAAGATAAACCAACTAACCAAGAGGATGTCAGAGAGCTCAAGCCAATCAAAACAGCCGACATTTGCTGACTGCTTACTATGGGCTTGATGCGAAAGCCCTGCCATACATTTTTACATTTAGTACTTATAACGTCTCTATGAGACACGAACTGGTATTACCTCCATATGTTAGGTGGGGCATCTACCAGTTGCCCAAGGCCACTCTAGTGGTGATGGTGGAACTAACCAAATTTGGGCACTTGTTTGGAGTCAGACTGTGAGGTACTGGACCTGACATTGCTGTGGACCCTAAGCAAGTTATTTACTTCTGGACGCTTCAATGTCCTCACCATAAAATTAACCCGGTGGATTATTTTGAAGATTAAAAAAGATAATGTGGGGAGGCCGGGATGGTTCAGTGGGTTGAGCGCTCGCTTTGCAGTGCTGGGGACCGAGGGTCGAGTCCCGGCCCCGGCCCGTGCGGAACCATGTGCTGAGCTGGGAGCTTCCCCAGTTCGGTTCTCTCTCTGTCTCTGTATATATCTCTCTCTCTCTGTCAAAAATAAAAATAAATAAATAAAAATATATTAAAAAAAAAAAAAAGATGTGTGTAAAATGCTACGCCAAGTGCCTGAGATGGAGTAAGAGTTTAAGAAATGTTAATTAAGAGGACTAGTATGTGCTATGTGTCAAAAGGCAAGTGCTCAACTGTTCTTGGAAGTTAACCAGAGCCTGGACTGGAGCTTCTCTCTGGCTCAACTCCTCCATCACCAATTCCATCCCAGTCTAAATGCCCAGCTCCTTCTAGTGACCCCATACCACGTCTGCATTAGCCTCAACCATGGCAATTGGGGGGAAAGGGGTGATGTGGGTGCATGAGGAGGGTAAAAATGGGTCTCAGGCTCCTCTAAACTGAAGAAAGCATTCTCAAAAGTCTCCCACTGCTCCCCTTGGAAAGGATGACCTAGGATCATTCTCAAAGTCAGATCTTACCTGTTGTACATATCAGCCATCATCTCTACCTCCAGCTCCGCAGCCAGCTGCTGGGCCCTCAGCGGATCCATCTCAGCCCTGCACCCTGGAGAAGTTCTGGCCTCCTAGTCCTGGAAACAGACCTCACCTTCAGCACCCACCCCGCCCGCCCATTCACTTTCCCATCCCAGGGGCTAGACGATGCAAAGATATCGGCGGGGCGGGGGACGACACCCAACCTTTTGGCTTCCCGGGGCCACAGTGGAAGAATTGTCTTGGGCCACACATAAAATTCACTAACACTAAGGAGAGCTGATGAGCTTGAAAAAAAGTCACAAAAAAATCTCTTAGACAAGCTTGTCATAGGGCATCAGATCGACGGGAACCACTGAACTGAGTTCAACCCACCCCATTTCACAGGTGTGGAAACTGAGGCCCCAAAGAGGTACACTACTTAGCCCTAGGTCACACAGCACGTCCATTGCGGGGGTGCAAATGGGGGTCCTGACGCCCACTGCCTCTTGGTCACCTGTATCCAGAAGATTGGGAGACCGGAACAAAATACTAAACCGCGGGCCTGAACCTCCGGAGCCCTGGGAATTCGATCACACGCAGAATTAACGCGCCCGGGCCCAGGAACTGAAACTCTGAAATGGCGGCGCCATCATCAGGTTCACCTTAAGGTTAGAGGTCACTCATCTCGGCCTGGTGTCGGTCACAATGTCCCCGATGTCCCCAACTTAGGAGTAGTAAACGCTAGAAACTCACCCGGTGCCCAGGTATGCAAGGCGGAAGCACGTGGCTCATTTTCAGGCGGGAAGTCCCGCCTCTTTGATCTGCACTCGCTTCCGGAATGAAGTGCCAACGAGGCGGTGCTGGGAAATCAGCTACCATAGAGAGTAAACTGCCTGAAGGCGAAAGAGACTTGCAAGTGCTAGAGAGGACGCCAAAGTACCATAGAGGCTTGGGCGGGGTGCAGAGCGCCTGCAGCCTGTTAAGTCCCTGGGATTGTCCCCGAGAGCTTGAGCATTGGTTCTGTAGGAAGGGGCGGGACATCAGGGCTCGATGAACCTCGCCCTGACCGGGAGAGTGGACTCCTGAGCACAAATGAGGCATGGAGGAGGAAGAACGCCCCCAAACAACAGTTCTCAGTTTGTGCTTCACGTTAAGGTCACCGCTGGGACGCTTAAAAAAAAAAAAATTCCGATACCCAGGCCTCACTAACTACCAATTATATCAGCATCTCTGGGAGTGGGACCCAGGCATCAGTAATTTTTAAATTCCCAGATGAATTAGGTGTGCATTCATGTACATTAGATGATATTAAGAAATGATTGCAATTTTGAGGATGTGAAATTGTACTGTGGAATAAAGAATGTTAGAGATAAAAATAGATGAAGAAAATATAGCTAAATGTTAACAACTGTTAAATCCTGGTCGTTCAATATACTGTGCTCTCCACTTTTCTGTAACATTTTAAATTTGCCCTAATAAAGGTCTAAAAATTAAAAAACATAAGAATGATTTATTTTTATTGAGCATCTGCTACGGGCAAGGGGCTTTAATTACAGTCTTTGTTTTTCTTTTTTATAATGATTTTTCTATTTTTTTATTTTGAAATAATTATAGGCTTAGAGAAAGTTGCATAAGTAGTGCATAATTTCCTTTGTGCAATCAAGGTTGGGAGCCAGTACTCCTAGAAACTGTGTGAGTACAGATGCATGTGTACAGGTCAGTGCACTTGCTCTGGGGTGGCAAAGATAAGCAAGGTTCCAGCTCACAGAAAGACAAGACATGTATATTTATGTTTTATTCAACTTTTTTTTTTTATTGATTTTTGACAGAAACAGAGACAGAGAGAGACAGAGAGAAGGGGGAGGGCCCAGAGCAGTCTCCATAGTTGCACATCATCGATTTTTCCATATAATTTCATTTCACAGGTGGGCTTGGGGCTGCGCAGGGCAGGAACTGGGCCGGGAGCCTCCCACATAGGCCCCAGCAAGAACTGAATTGGGGGCACACCCCAGTTCAGCATGTGGGTCCGCATGGGCTGGGGCTGGGGCCGGGATTCGATCCTCGGTCCTCGGGGCTTCAAAGCGAGCGCTTTACCCACTGAGCCATCCCAGCTTTCCCCTCAACTTCTTTTTTAAAGATTTATTTTTTATTGTTTTTGACAGAGACAGAGAGAAGGGGGAGGGCCTAGAACAGTCTCCATAGTTGTACATCATCAGTTTTCCACATAGTTTCATTCCACAAGTGGGCGTGGGGCTGCGAGGGGCTGTGCAGGGCAGGAACCAGTTGGGGGCCTTCCACGTGGGAAGCGCGCCCCTGCGAGAACTGAACTGGGAGCACACCCCAGGTCAGCATATGGGTCCACATGGGCCAGGGTTGGGATTCAATCCTTGGACCCTGGCTGTAAGACGAGCACTCAACCCACTGAGCCAACCCAGCATCTCCATTATTCAACTTCTGTTAGGCACACACTGGGCAATAAAGAGATAAATAAGAGCAATTTTGACTGCCACTAGAGCTAACCCAGTGCATTCAGACACAGAAGAAGGAAGGTACTATGTACTCTTTCTCTTTCAATGTTTTCCTCCATCTGTATCCACCCCCCCAACAACAAGCCCTTGATTTCTCAAGGGATTTTCCAGTAAATGAAATTTAGAAGATGCCAGTTAAGGAAGCAAGGCTACATGGCCCATTGGAGAAGGTGGCCTGGGTGGTCACCATGTGCTTCTCTAATTGTCCCCAAAAGCCCCGATTTTCAGCACTAGGCCTCATAATTCTCTAAGGACTCATCTTTGTCAAGCCTTGTGCCCTGTTATTTTAAATCTGAGGTGTAACATTCACACAGCAAAGTGTGCAAAACACACAAATCTAAAGCTTAATTTAAAAATATATATTCCTATAACCACCACTCGGCGCAAGATACAAAAGACTTCCAGCACCCTAAAAAGTTATTTCATGTTCCTTCCCAATCACTAACCTCCTTTTCCTGCAATTAACCACTGTTCTGACTTCAGTCACCATCAGTTTTGTCTATTCTTGAACTTCATGTAAATGGAATTATACATTGTTTTGTTCTGTGGCTTTTTTAGCTCATTGTAGTATCTCTAAGATTCATCCACACTGTTTTGTGTATCTGTTATTTATCCCCTTTTATTGCTGTCTAGCATTTGATTGTATGATTAAATCACAATCCATTTATTCATTCTGCTGATGGACTTTTGGGGTTGCTTCCAGTTTGAGGCTATTATGAATAATGCTGCTATGAATATTATTGTCTACATGTTTTAATGGGCATATGTTTAGTGCCCTGGTTTTTGCTTTTGAAACTATAGACAACATATTATGAAATATTAAGAAATAATATGAAAAAGGAGGTGGGTTCTTACAAAAGGAATCTGTTTCCTAGATAGGGTTTTTATGAGGTGTAATGAAAATGTAAATACTATATAATCTCATTTAAATAGTATTCTCAAAATGACAAAAATTATAGCGATGGAGAAGACATTAAGGGTTGCCTGGGGTTAGAGTTAGTGTAGGAGATGTTTGTGTTGATGGACTGGTGCTCTATCCTGATAGTGAGGGCGGTGATGGGAATCTACACAAGTGAAAACACGTCCTAGAACTAGGCACACCATTGTGCCTGTGTCAGTTTCCTGGCTTTGATCCTGCATAGAATTGTGTAAGATTTAACCTTTCGCAGAACCTAAGTGAAAAGTACACAAGGAACTCTCCATACTATTTATGCAACTCCCTGGAAACCTACAATTATTTCAAAATAAAAAGTTTTGCAAAATCACTACAAAAAAGAAAACAAACAAAAAAGAAGATAATGTCATTAAAGCCCCTTGCCCATAGCAGATACTCAATAAAAATAAATCATTCTTGGGACAGCTGGGATGGCTCAGTGGGTAAAGCACTTGCTTTGAAGCCCTGGTGACCAAGGATCAAATCCCGGCCCCAGCCCATGCGGACCCACATGCTGAACTGGGGTGTGCCCCCAGTTCAGTTCTTGCCGGGACCTATGTGGAAGGCTCCCGGCCCAGCTCCTGCCCTGTTCAGCCCTGTGCCCACCTGTGGAGTGAAACTATATGAAAAACTAATGTTGTCAACTATGGAGACTGCTCTGGGCCCTCCCCCTTCTCTCTGTCTCTCTCTGTCTCTGTTTCTCTCTGTCAAAAATCAATAAAATAAATCTGTAAAAATAAATAAATAAATAAATCATTCTTATGTTTTTTAATTTTTAGACCTTTACTAGGGCAAATGTAAAATGTTACAGAAAAGTGGAGAGCACAGTATAGTGAGTTACTATACGCCCATGACCAGGATTTAATTGTTAACATTTCACCATATTTTCTGCATCTATTTTTCTCTCTAATGGATAAAGTCTTTTTCCCACAGTGCTAGTACCATCAAAATTATAATTTAATGTCATCTAATGCACATATTCAATTTGCTCCAATTTCTTTAAGATGTCTCTCTCATTTTTTAATTGTGGCAAGAACACTTAACATGAGATCTAGCTTCACATTTTCAAGTGCACGACACAGTATGGTTGGCCATAGACAATACATTGTACAGCAGTGCTCCAGAACTTACTCATCTTGAATAACTGGAACTCCATACCCAGTGACCAGCAGCCCCGCATTTCCCCTCCCCCAAGTGCCTGGGAAATCATCGTTCTTATCGATGGTGACGTTGTTTTTACTATCTTCTAAGAGACTGAGTCTTTGACTTACTACACTTATACAGTTGTGGGTTTGAGGACCTACAAGTAGGCATCTCCAATTGCCCCTGCTTCATTTCTTCTTGTAAGAGACAGTTTATATACCTCCAGCCTTCCGAGTTCTCTGGAGTCCAGATACATCATCCAAAACTGCTGACCTCGGTCAGCACCGTGCTGAAACTCTGGCCTCTCAGTCTATCCTGCGGTCTACCCCTTCCTAGCCTCCCAGTCTCCCAGCTGCGTCCCAAAGGAGAGCTGTGTATGAGGGCTGCCTGGAAAAAACAAACAGCCATAAATGCCTCTATTTCTCGTATTACATGGCTGGATACTTTCCGGACAGCGCTCTTCTATGCTACTCACCAGGGCCAGTACTGCCCTCTTAGATGGGAGTCCAGCCTCAAGGACGGGGATCTCCCCAGGGGGGGCCTGACCACTTACGAGAGGTGTGGAGAGTACAAAGCCACCTAGTTGGACTCTCTGGAGCTAAGCAGGAGCTGAGAGAGTAAGAACGGCAGGGGCATGAACGCAATGGTCGTTCTATGACCTTGAAGAGAAAGCCGGCACCATCTCAATCACTGTTACCGCTATTACCATTCCTCACCACTTCTCATGGCCACTGCTGCCAGTCCGGTCCAAGCCACTGTCATCTTGCACTTGAGTTACTGCTGTCCTCTCCTGACTCATTTGTCCACTTGGGCCCATGCTCCCCCTTGGGGCTGTTCTCAGAACAACCGCCAGAGTGATCTTGCCACAAACTGAAGTTAGATCATGTCACTTCACAACCTAAAACATGCCAGTGTCTTCCAAACACAGAGCGAATTCCAAGTCCTCACAGTGGCTCCCCTGATTCAGCCCCCCTGCCCCTGCCTTTTCTCTCTTACGATTCTCCAGCTCCTTCACTCTGCCCCAGCCACGCTGTCAATCAAGTACACTCCCACCTCTCCATGTGCGTGTTCTCTGCCTGGAAGCTTCCTCCCAGATGGCTGCACACCTCACTCACTTCCTTCAGGTCTTTCCTCCAATGTCTCCTTCTCAGTGATGCCTTCCCTGACCACTGTAAGTCTGTCTCTCTGACTCTCTGTCTCTCTGTCTGTCTGTCTCTCTCTCTCTCTCTCTCTCTCTCACACACACACACACACACACACACACACACACACACACACACTCTTCCTCATCCATCCTCTTCTGTGCTTCATTTTTCCCAACAGAACCTGCCACCATCTAATATATTCTGTTTACTAACTGGCTTATCTCCCCACACTAAAATGTAACCATTATGATCCGGTTTTGCCTATTTCTTGTTTGTGTTCATTCTTTTTTAAGATTTATTTTTATTGTTTTTTAACAGAGAGAAGGGGGAGGGCCCAGAGCAGTCTCCATAGTTGACATTAATTTTCCATATAGTTTTACTCCACAGTTGGGTTTGGGGCTGCGCAGGGCAGGAGCTAGGCTGGGAGCCTCCCACACAGGCCCCAGCAAGAACTAAACTGGGGGCACACCCCAATTCAGCATATGGGTCCACATGGGCCAGAGCCGGGATTGGATCCTCCAGCTCCAGGGCTGCAAAGCGAGCGCTTAACCCACTGAGCCATCCCAGCTTCCCCTGTGTTCATTCTTGTATTCTCTGCACATACTAGGTATTCAAAACCATTTGGTCAATTAATGCCTGAGTCGTCTAAGGAAGTTTTGTTTGTTTGTTTGTTTGTTTGTTTTTTATGATTTATTTTTATTGTTTTTTTGACAGAGTGAGAGATACAGAGACAGAGACAGAGAGAAGGGGGAGGGTAAGGAAGTTTTAATGAGTCATACAATGGTTTTATATTTTGCTGTTTGCAATACCTAATGGCAGTAAGGCAATAAGAGAAGTGAGTTTTAATTTTAAAGGACAGTAGGCCCGAGGGATATATGGAAAAGCTCACCAATCTTGGGCAGGTAAATTCTAGATGGATGAAGGAGACATCTTAATCCTAGAGGTAGCAGGCAATCATCAACATTGGACTGTTCAACCAGGGGTACTCAAACCTTGCCGTCAGATAATCTCAAGCATCGGCCCCCAAATTCCAAGTCCACATTTCTATTGACTCATTCATTCATTTATTTAACATATATGTATTGAGCACCTCATATGAACCAGGCAGTTTGCTTGTTCCTGGGCCTCTAGCCCTGAGTAGAGCAAGTCCCTGCCTCATGGGGCTTATCGTCTAGGGAGAGTCGGATCATAAGGATATGAATAAGGAAGTGTTTGACTCAAATAAATGAAGGAACTAAAGCAAGCAGCAAAGATGGAGAGGAATGGAAGGTCACAGAGCGCTTTCTGAGGAAATGAAATGCGAGCTCAGAGCAGAAGAATGAGAAGGAGTCAGTCTTGCAAAGAACAGAATCCAAAAGGTTACAGTCCTGAGTGTGCAGAGGCACGGGAAGGAGGCCCGTGTGGCAGAGGTTGTGGGGACTGGGGAAGGGGACTGAGGAGTCACAAGCTTCCTTCCGGGTGGGGGTGTCCCCTACACGACTGCTTCAAAAAACAGTGCCTTTCTGAGATCACGGGACACACAGGGACAGTAGAGATTTTTTTGGTTTTTCTGAGCAAAATCCCAGCTCCGTACAAAAATCTGTACAGAACCTCCTGTGGACCAGTCACTGCACTCGAAATGGAACGCAGCTTTGCAAATTCTAGACTCTGGACCCAGGTATCCATCAAGCTTGGCCTAGCAATCTTCTGCTCTTCGGCCCGCCCCCCTCCAAGGCTGTCTGTCCAGCGTGAGCCCAGAGACGTGTCCTCTGTATGTCCATTGGGCAGCTGTTCCACTCCCTCCCTCCTGAGCCCTCCTTCAGCAGCTGCTTTTGTCTGAGGAAGAGTAAAAGGGACTATTTAAAGAATCAAGGCGGGAAGGGGGAGGAAGGAGGCCTAGCCTGAGCTCTGGGTGGACAGGGGAGGCCGGAGGGCGGGGGACCATGCAAATGGGCCTGCAGCCGGTTTCTCAGGGCCAGCAAGCACGTGGGGAAGAAAGATGACCGCAGGATGCACGCTGCGGAGGTCAAGGCGGCGGGACACACTGTGATTGAAAGGTGCCACCTGTCAGATCTGCACGGGAAATCCGAGCCTTCCAGGCCAGGGGAAAGTGTTGTACCAACAGGGCGTAAACAATGCTCCTCGGAGGCCCAAGGCTCTTGAAGTGGGGGTGGGGCGGGGTGGAAGGAGAGAGGAAGGTGGAGGGGGGCAGGGACAACGAAGCACAGGGGGCTCAGGCCTCTGGGGCTTAAAGGCAGCTGGGGAGGCAGGCCACTCATAGAAGAAGACAGCTCCCAAGCTCCGGGCAGAGACCTCGCAGGTAGGAGAAGCCCTGGGCCCCTTTCTAAGCCCCTCCCCCCATCTGCCAACCTCGCTCCCACTTCCCAAGGGCGGGAGCCTCCAAGCAGAGCCCCACAGTTGGAGAAATCCAGACTTTTTTTTTTTCTTTCTAATTCTCTCCACCACTTAAGTCTCTTCCGATGCCAGGGCTCAGGGACTCAGCCCCGGGGCACTGGGCACCCTGAGGCCCCACCTACAGAGCGGCTGCTGGTGGCCCTGGCTGGGGAGGTCAAGGCCAGTTGGGTAAGAGTGGCCCCTTCAAGGGCGGGTCCCTGGCTGGGGTGGGGGTGGTAAAAGCTTCAGGACCCCCAGAAGACGGATGAGGTGACAGGGGGGCTGGAAGGACCAGCAGAAACACCAAGTGTCACGTGGACTCTTTGGGGCTGGAACTCAGGCTCCTGGGGTCTTTTCCTTCAGGGCCGAAAAGAGCAGCAGGAAGGGGCGGGGGGACTGTCTGTAGTGCTGCCTTGGACACAAAACAGGGGGTGAAGGCTTCCTGGGGAAGCAAAGTGGAGAAGGAAGCAGGCGAGGGCTCACTGTGCCCTTAGAAACAGCTGACCTCCTCAGCCACCTGACTGTCCTCCCCCACGGGGGGTGGGGGGCTCATTCTGGGCGGGGGCCTTTGAAGGGACCCAGGCCGAGGACCTGGCGGGAGCAGCATCTTTGGCACAGCTCCAGACTGGTGGTCAAGAGCCCCTGGTTCTGGGTAGGGTGTGGCCATTTCATTGTCCTGTGACTTGGCGGCCCAGCTTCCAGTTCCTAACCTGTACCCTGGGGCGGGTCACACCCACTCCCAGGGGTTAGAGCTGGGAACAAACCAGGTCGAGCGGGGCTCTGTCTCCACTGTGAATTGCTCTACAGCTGCGAATGCTGGGGCCGGGGGTGTTAGCCTGGCTCCTGAGCACTGTGAGTTCCTTCACTCCTTGTCTATTTATGACAAGCCGCCGGGCGGGTGGAAAGCTGAGGTGACAAGCACGCAAGATGGGGTGTGTGTGTGTGAGCGTGCGTGCACACCTGCCCTTCCCCTTTACCACCCTGAGAATAGAATGTACTGCAGAGCTCGCTTTGTCTTAGCCAATTGCTACCATACTTTGAGGTATAGAAAGGGCTTGCTATCAGCTTGCTGACGATCTGTTTGTTCTCTTTGCCTTGTCTTACCAGCTGGGTCAGGGCCTTAGGTCAACCAACTTACGCCGCTCGAGCTGATGTGTACTGAGCGCTCCCCTGTGCCAGGCTTGCCTCAAAACACTTCCTGTGCTTTGGGCTTCCTTAACCCTCCACCATCCCCATGCGGCGAGACCTATGTTTACCTCCAGAAATCAAAACACGGGGAGGGCAGGTAACTGGCTCAAGGTCAGACAATTCCCATCCTAGGAAGATGCCCAAATCAATGATGTTCACCATTATCCCACCCGCCTTCCAAACAAGAGCTCAGGGCAGGAAGGAGGTATGTGGATCACTCTCTAAACAGCACTGCTCAAGATGGGAGTCGGGGGAGTGGCTACTCAGGAAAAACAGGAAAAAAGGAAAGAAAACAAGTGGGGAGGGTGAAATCCATGATCAAATAGATTTGAGGAAAAGTGAGTTAAATAAGGCTGAGCGAAGTTGAGGTCGCTTTACCGTGTAGTATGGTTTAAGTGCTAACAAAGAACATTTCTAAAAGCGTGAAGAGTAGGTGCTTCCCGGAACAATACTTAGCCAGAGAATAAATCCACACACACACCCCAAACCCCTGCCCCTATTATTGTCTTAGGGGACCCTAGTTTTATACAGTTTGGAAAGCCCGATCTAGACCCAGCCGGTCCTTGTCAGTGGAAACAAGCCCAGAGAGGTCATGGGACTTGCTCAGGTTTCAGCGCGAGTGAGTAGAAGGTGGGGGTCAAGGCTGGGGTCAAGGCCAGCTCCACGGGTCGCAGGTCCTCTGCTCCCCTCTAATTCTAGTAGCTGCGGGAGCTGCAGAACCATGAGAGGGCTCTGGCGGGAGGGCGGAACTGCAGGGCAGTGTGAGCACAGCCCAGCCTGTTTTCTACGACCCGGTGGGGCCACCCGGGGCTGGTCTGGGGGCAGTGAGACCCAAGCAGGTGGCCTGGCCCCCTTCCACCTGTCTCCCTGCCTCTGTCCCCATTGCCCAGGTGCCCTGGATCCCAGCACGCAGAACACGGGCCCTGCAGAGAGCACGAGGTATTTTTAGCCAGTGACAGGAGTGTCTACTTTTCTCTGCCTGAGTCATGCCCTGAACACTATTTGGGGATCATTTTCTTTGTAAACAGACCCCAAGAAGGGCAGGGGGCAAAGGAGCTAGCCCTGCCCACCCCCCTTTTCCTAGATCCTAGAGTATATATAGAGCTTGAGTAGGAAACCCCAAGTTAGTGTTATAATCTCCTCTCCCTGCCCCCACCCCGTGCCACTCCCAAGCAGCTAGGATCAGATTTCCCTGCAAAGGTTAGGGAGAGGAGAGTACATTTCTACCCTTCACTGGAGGAAGCTCTTCCACGCCCAGGCCCACCTTCTCCACGGACCTGGGGCTGGCAGGGCTGACAGAGACCCAAAGACCAGCGGGCCCAGGGCTCCCTGAATTGCAGTCATTTTTACACCACCTCCATGAAACAGCGACATCTGCACCCTCTTATACGCTGCTTTCCTGAATGTCTTCCTCTGAATCAACTTATTTTTAAATTCAATACGTGTATTTTTAATAGAAACTTTTTATCACTGTTGGATATGGAAACTCAATGCCCTTGCCCCGAAATAGAAAGTGACTGTAGAAATAAATACAATGGAGACAGCGGTTTTATTCCATTCTGTCTAGATGCTCCTGCCAGCGTTGGGCTCTGAGCCTAAGGCTAGCTACCTCCATTAAAACGGGGAGAGGAGCCCCCACTCCACAGGTGTTCCAGGAGGCCAGCATCCAATTCTAACTGCCTCAGTAGCCTCATCAAAAAGGCAAAAATGGGGAAGCTGGGATGGCTCAGCAGGTTAAGTGCTCGCTTTAAAGCCCCGGGGACTGAGGATCGAATCCCGGCCCCGGCCCATGCGGACCCATATGCTGAACTGGGGTGAGCTTCCCATGCAGGAGGCCCCCAGCCCAGCTCCTGCCCTGCACGGCCCCGCCCACCTGTGTGGAACGAAACCATGTTGAAAACTGATGATGTGCAACTATGGAGACTGCTCTGGGCCCTCCCCCTCCTCTCTGTCTCTCTCTGTCTCTGTCAAAAACAATAAAATAAATCTTAAAAAAAAAAAAAGGCAAAATTGCCCAAAAGGCATCCCATGACCTAAAGTTCTTTAAAGCCACAGCCTGCGTGGGCCACACCCCAGCTCTGGCACTCTGCCCCTTCATTTCACCCCAGGGAGAGTGGCTCCTCCAGACACATGTCCAAGGAGGGGGGACCCAGGACTGAAGCACAGGTCTCCAGACTCCATCCAGGCCAACGGGGGGAGGGCACGCCTTCATTTCAGACAGAGATGGGACGTCACTAGGCCCGCTTGTCTTCTCTTCCCAGCGATGGAGCAGAAGGAAGAAAAGCCCTCTGAGGATGGGACCCCTGCCTCCCCAACCACAGGGACCCCCGAGGCGCTGGGAGGTGGAGTCTCCGTGGAGCAGGAAGCCAAAGGCACCGCGGGGAGCACCGTCACAGTGGGGCCTCCCGACGGGGCTCCAGCCCACGATGGCATTTCAGCTGAATTCCAGGGGGCAGCCAATGGGTTGGACGAGGTCAAGGTCGATGCAGAACTTCCAAAGGAGGACGGTGGGAAGGAAGAGACCACCGCCATGCCTCAGGAGCTGCCTGATGGGAAAGCAGAGACCAAATCAGAACCCAAGGAGGCAGAGGGAAAAGGGGGGACAGAGCTGGCCTCTGGGAAGCAGAGGACTGACGAGACAGCAGCTAAACCCAAATCCAGGAAGAAAGCTGGAGTGGCTGAGGAGGCCAAGCCTGAGCCAAAGCAGGCGGCCGGGGAGCCAGAGGCCGGGGCTGGAACTGGGGAGGCCACCATGGCCTCTCAGGAGGAGAGCAAGACAGAGGAACCCAAGACTGAAGCCCAGAAGGCCAGTGCCCCAGAGGTCAAGTCGGACTCTGGGAAGAAGGCTGCCCTGGAAGATGAGGCTGAGGCTGAAGGGCAGGAGGGTGACAGGAAGCAGGAGGCTGTGAGTGAGGCAGGGGAGAGGAGGGAGGAGCCCCCACACCATCGGGAGTCCCCCGCCCCTGCTTCATTCTCTGGGGAAGGGGCAGTCTTCCTCCCACTGGTAGGGTTAGCGGGCACAGCACTGGGGTCCCAGGCTGCCTTGCAGATCTTTCTGAAGTCCTCACAAAGGCTTGGGCAGGCGCTCATGTGACCGAGCTCACACAGGTCCTCCTGGTTCCAGGAGCCAGGCAGTCCCAGTGAAGAGCAGGACCAGGCTGTGGAGAGAGAGTCAGAGGCAGGGGCAGGGCTGACTCCCAGCTCCCCGGAGGAGTGGCCTGAGAGCCCCACAGAGGGGGGCCACGGCATCAGTGCCGGTGAGTGAGAGCCCAGGCCCCCTGGCTGCTGCAGGGGCTACCCTGGGGGGGCGTGGGGGGGGGCACGGCAGGCACAGGGAGCCCCACCTCTCTCCCTCCTGCTCCTTCCCTGCAGATGGGTTGGGCCCAGACATGGCAGTTTCCACAGAGAGCAGTCCTTCAGCCAGGTAATGTGCAACCCCCGGCTGGCTCCAGCTCCCCATGCCACCTACCTGCTCCCTGCAAAGCCCACCCTACCCGGGCCTGGGCTTTCCCAACCCCCGACCTCGAGACATTCCAGAACTCCTGGCATTCAGCCCCTTTCCCAGGGCAGAGCCCAGGAAAGCAAAGGAGCCAGAGCGTGGAGCCCAGGGAGGGAGCAGCACCCCTGTCCCACCTCCCCCTCACTGCTGAGACCCCCCCCAGGGCCCCCCATCTTGCCCTCAGCACGTTTCTGTGGTGTCAGCACCATCCATAGAGCGCAGGCAGAAAGCCTGAGTTTGCACAACGACTCTGCCACTTGCCAGCTGTGTGACCTTGGCCAATGTCGCTTTGCCTCTCTCGGTCTATGAAGTGGGTTCAGTAATTGTACCGCTCTGGGAGGAGCACTGTGAGGCTTACAGCACTTAGCACGGTGCCCAGTGGGTGCTGGATAAAATGAGAGCTCTATTCTTGCCATTGCCCAACGTTAGTCCTCAGACGAATCTTCCCTTATCCTGACCTGACGTCCACCTCCCTGTCACTTCCTTGGCCGGCATAGCTGGGTGCTCCACACAGTCTCCTTCAAGCCTGAGAACCACCCTGTCAGGTAGTCACTGATTGCTGTCCCCATTTTACAGATGAGGAAGCCTGGGGCTCAGAAAAGTGACATGGCAGCCCCAAGATCACACAGCAAATAAGAGGCAAAGCCAGGACTCAAACTCAGGTCAGACCTCAGACTTGTCGTAGTTCTGCCCCCACATCCCGCCAGACCACACACTCCCCAAGTTAGACGGAGCCTCCTTACTCCTCAGCCCCATCCCAGTGCTGGGCACAGGGCAAACGGGTGCAAGAATGGGTGCCACAACCGCGCATGCGCCCTCAGACTGCAGGGCCCCCCACCCCACCCCAGCCGGCCCCCGCCCCCTCCCTGTACCCCGCACTGGCTGGTCCCAGCCCCTCTCACGTGCCTCTGACCCTTCCCATGTAGTGAGTCTCCGCCCAGTGAGGTGCCCCAGAGTCCCACGGAGCCCCCACCCGCTCAGGAGAAGAAGGACAGGGCACCGGAACGCAGGCTGTCCGCTCCTGCCCGGCCCCGGGGGGCCCGTGCCCAGAACCGCAGAGCCATCGTGGACAAGTTTGGCGGGTAGGACGCGGGCAGGAGCGGGCTGGGCTGGGCTTTCCCCGGGAACCGTGGCTGGAGGCGGGGAGGCTGGAGGGGTGCTGCCACAGCCCAGGCCAAGGCGACAGGGCTGAGCGGGGTGGGGGCCCCTCCGAGGGGCCCCCGCTAGCCATGCGCCTCCCGTCACAGCGCAGCCTCGGGCCCCACGGCTCTGTTCCGGAACACGCAGGCGGCAGGGGCAGCCATCGGCGGCGTCAAGAACATGCTGCTGGAGTGGTGCCGGGCCATGACCAGAAACTACGAGGTGGGACCGGGACCGGCGCCAGGGTGGCAGGGCGGCAGCGGGTGCGAGAGGGTGGGAGGCGCGGAGGGCGCCCGGTCCAGCCCCTGTGGCCCGAGGCTCACGGAGGCCGCTGCCCGCTCGCCTGCAGCACGTGGACATCCAGAACTTCTCGTCCAGCTGGAGCAGCGGCATGGCGTTCTGCGCCCTCATCCACAAGTTCTTCCCCGACGCCTTCGACTACGCAGCCCTGGACCCCACCAAGCGCCGGCACAACTTCACGCTGGCCTTCTCCACGGCCGAGTAAGCCCCCAGCCGGGGCGTCCCGGGCGCCCGGGGCCCCTGCTGCACACGCTCACGGGAGTCGGGAGTGGGCTGTGGTCACACCCGTGCAGCCAGCCGTGTGTGATCGCCGGGAACCGTCTGAGAACAAAGCAAGTTCCCAGCTTGCCTGTGGCCTAGACTCCAACACACACACACACACACGTAACACACACACACACGTAACACACACACGTGTAACAGTGCCAGGGGACAGGTGCCATAAAGACAGTCGGCAGGGGGAGGGACAGGAGAGGCAGGGCAGGTCTGCTATGCAGATTGGGGGCCGATGCAGACTTGGCTGTTTGTAGGCTGTGTGGTGGTGGATTGGCTCCTTTACCTCTCTGAGCCTTTCTATTCTGATCTTTAAAGGGCATGAGGTTCCCTCTTTTGTAGGGCTGTTGTGAGACTGAAGTAAATAACTAAGACAGGTCCCCATAACAGTGACTAACCTGCCAAAAAAAAAAAAAATTCTTAGCTCCTGTATTATAATGAATATCACACCTGTGAGGATCCTTAGCATTCGCTTTGGGATCTGAAGCTCAGTTTTCTTGCTGAGACTCACATAGCTGGGTGCCAGGTGTGGTGGCAGGAAGGTGACAGGGCTGGCACTGCAATAGAAAGGGGTGGGAGGAACAGTGCAGCCAGGGAAAAGAGCCTAAGAGACAAGGACGTCATGACTTCCAGGTGGTGAGGGAGGGGGAGGAGCTCCTACCACCAAAGCCCCGGCCAGCCTCAGCCCGAGGCCTCTGTCTACCCACCGGCAAAGCCTGAGTGTCCCTGCGGGCCTTAGGGCTCCTGCGTGCATTCAGGGAGCACCATTCTTTCTGGCCCCAGAGAGAGGTTTCTGAACTGCTTAATAGTCAGGACGATGCAGAGGGCATGGTCAGTGAGGGTCAGTGTGGCCATTTCTAAAGCCCTGGGGACGCTGGCAGTGCCTTGGTCTGGGAGGCTGAGCCCTCCGGGCCTGTGCAGGCCTGGCCACCAACTTGGAGGGAAGCCTGGGGCCGCGGCCTTCCCCTTTCTGGGCCTGCGTATCCCGGTCGGCAAAATAAGATGACCGGATATTGAGCCGTGCTTTCCAAAGGGCGTTTTGTTTTTACTTAACAAATTCCTCAAACAAAATACTAAGCAAATGCCCAACATTTGATACAGATGAAGGGGATGCTTTGAGGTCAGGAGGGGTTCCTGGGGCTCAGAGCCCCACCTCCCTTCCCAAGATGGTCCCCAAAGCCTGTCTATTGGGTCCCAGGGCTGTCATTTGAGTCCCTTCCAGCTTCGCAGGATGCTGCCAGGGGCAGGGGTGAGTGCCTCCGGTCGTCACAGGAGGCTGTGGCAGAACAGGGATGTGAAAGTGAACGACTAATCGGGACTGAGGGTAGCAGCCCCCAAATGAGCATCAGAAGGGCGTGTAGCTTCTCCCTGACCAGATGTCCCTGGCCTGGGGGGCACAGGTCATTGTCCTCCTGCAGTGGCCTGGCCTTGGTTCCAAGCCAGGCAGAGCCTCGGGAAGTGATCACGATGAGCTGAGAAGAGGCATCAGGCCGCAATGACGGGAAGGGTGTGGTGAGGACTGTGGGGATGGAGGGTGAGGTTCTGAGTTTGAATTCTGCTTCCTCCTTCCTCCTTAGCTCTGTGACCCTCTGCAGTTGCCTTAACCTCTCTTGTAGGTTGGTGTGAAAATTAAGTGTGCAAAGCAAGGGCGTCCCCCACCTTGACCATCACACTCCACTGCCCCCCATTCTAGAACTCTCCTCTGATTCCTGTGGAACCCTGGGTGAGAGTGGGGAGCAGTCAGGGCTGAAGTCCCCCGTGGGCTCAATCAGCTAGAGGAGACTGCCCCCCTCCCCAGGCCCAGTGGGGATGAGGCATTTGCCTCTCCCGGGTGGGGGACAGAACCTGCACCCGGGAGCCGAGACCACTGCATTGGCTTCAGGGAGCTTGTTCCATTCTTCGAAATCCTCTAGTCGGGGCTCCTCCCCCGGCAGGACAGTCCAGCTTGGGTTTCAGCCCAGCTGTCTCAGCCCCAAGGGAGGATTTCCTCTGGGACCCTGGTTTCTCCTCCTGCCAGCACCCACAGCGGTCTGGCAAGCTGGGGCGGCTGAGACCTGGCTTCAGGGCAAGCATGCCAGGGGTGGCAGGCCTGCCTGGGGTTGAGTCCCAGCTGGGTCACTCACTTTGACCTTAGTTAGGCAGATCACCAAACGGCTCTGAGTCTCCAGTTCCTCTTCTGCTGGCTGAGGACGAAGGGAAGGCGTAAATGAGACCATTCAAAGGGAAGCACTTGATAAAGCATCTGGCATGCAATAGTGAGGCCCGGGCAGTGGTTGGCTCAAGTTATCGACCTGAGTAAAGCCAGGAGTGGCACCTTGCCCTGAACAGCAGCTGGAAAGTTAGAAAAAGAGGACTTGCCGCTAACATCCAGACAGTTCCTCAAACACATCAAGCAAGCCTGTCTCAGGGCCTTTGCACATGCTGTTTTCCACCACCTGGAATCCTCTTCCCCAAGATATGTGTATGATTTACTCTCTTTGACCTTCCCTGAGCGCCCTGTTAAGAATACCCTCCCTTTTCTGCCTTATCTTTCTCCATAGTACCTCTCACCATCTGATGTGACATCTATTTCATGTATCTGTCTGTACTCCTGTCTGCCTGCCACCATGAGAATGTCAGGGACATGAGAGTAGGGACATTTTAGTTTGGTTCAGTGCTGAGTTCTCAGTACTGCACGGAGGTTCAGTGAAGATGGAGAGGGGGCCGCCACAAGCGAGGATTGGCATTCTGTCCTTTAACTGCTTCCTGAGGGGCCTGGCCTTCCAGAGGACAAATAGAGGAGCGCGTAGAAGGGGTGGGTTCACGTGTTATAGCACCAGACACCAAAGGGTCTCGCTCCCACATGAGGACACCGTGCAATGAAAACGTGGGCTTTGGCAGCAGACCAAGCCGAGTGTGCATTTTGACTATCAGGGCCTCAGCTGCCTCATCTGTACAATGGGATGGTTGGCCTACATACCATTCGCCCATGCTGGGCTGCCCCCAGCCCTCCCCCTAGCTCCCAGGTCCTTCACTTGGGCTCTCTGCTCCTCACCCCACCCCACCCCTGCCTCTCAGGAAACTGGCCGACTGCGCCCAGCTGCTGGAGGTAGATGACATGGTGCGGTTCGCGGTGCCCGACTCCAAGTGTGTCTACACCTACATCCAGGAGCTGTATCGCAGCCTCGTGCAGAAGGGATTAGTGAAGACCAAGAAGAAATGAGCTGCCCGACGCTGTAGGCACAGGTGGGCACAGTGCCCAGCGGATCAGCCACTTGTGCTCCACGGAGACCAGAGAGCTGCTCCTTGGGCAAAGGCCAGGCACCTGCCTTAAAAGTATTTTTGTAAAATCCTGCCTGGTCCCTCAGTGTTCTTCCTACCCCAACCAGGAACCGCTCTCATTCTGGGATATAAGCTCCACCTGCCAGGGTTCCCCACCGGACCCGGCTCCTCACCTCACTGGACACAATCTTTTCAACAGCCATGAAAAGCATTGGGGAAAGGGCAATGGCCTGGCTCCCACCACTCATCAGCTGTGTGACCTTGGGCCAGTGAGTTAACCTCTAAGCCTCAGTTTATCACCCGAATGGGAATAGTAGGAATTCACAATTCATGGAGGTGTTGTGAGGGTTGAATGAGATAAGCAGAAAGCTTGGCTTGGTGCCTGTCACATACGTATTCGATAAGTCGTGGCCAAAAGTAAAAACGTCTTACATTTCGAGCCATTGGTGGAACGTCTCCCAATTTTCTTCCCTTTTCCACACTTCTCCCATGATAAGGAATTCCAGAGCAGGAAATAAAAGATTCTCTAGAAATCTCACCCAAACTAGGCCAGTGGGGCCCAGGGCGATTCCTTTGACTCAAGATACCCCACATTGTGTCTCTTAAAAGCAGGTGGTTTTCCAGTAGCTTCAAACCATTGCACCCAGAAAGTCCTTCCTTTGAGGTTAAGTTAATCCCTCCAACTCTGGCTAACGTTTTGGTGTGTGTTTTCCCAGTGCTCGTTAGAGATGAGCTACTGAGCTGATTGTAACATCTCTCTCACAATCCTGTCTGGCCTTACCAGCTGCTTGGAGAATGTGCTGATGAGGACAGCCCAACCCCAAACAGAAACCAGGCAGCCCGGCACTGCGGAGGTGCGGAGTCTGGGTAGAGTGGACCCAGCAATCCATTGACGTGTCCCGTGCCTACGCTGCCTCAGCTACAACATGGGGATATCGCCGCTGTGGGTGTGTGGACGGTCCCTCTGGCCAGGATAGCCTCGTCCCTTGTGGCCCCACACTATTTGGGGTCACAGGAGGCTCAAGGCATGGGAAGCAGGGTCACACCTTTCAGGAGACGGCAGCTAAATCCCCCACCTCCTCAGTGAACACTAAGCCAGACTCCACGATTCATCTGCGACTTTAATGGCTGGACAAACACATGATTTCCGTGGGCATGCCCCGTGGACTAGAAGCTGGTGGGGGCAAGCCTCCCCGCCTGAAGCCTGGCCCCCAGGAAGGGGAAACCTAGTGGGACCACAAGTGGTCCTGAAACCATGTACTGGAGTTAGAGTCCCAGAATGGAGATCAGATTTGTCTCTCGGCAATTCATTAGCAAAGAAATATTGAGCATCTAAATCTATCCATGTCTATCAGCAGCCTGGCCGATTTCAATCGTGCAATCAGCCAATCATGACCCCCTCCATGCGCCCTGCCTCCCACCCCTCCCGCCCACTTCCCCTCTGCCCCCAGTCCCTGGGCTCACTTCCTGTGAGCTGGCCTGGAACAGTGGGGCCTGCGTCTCTAATCTGGATCAACTCGTGAGAGCAGGACCCCACGTCAGAGAGCGCTGGGGCTCCGCAAACCTAAATGGCCTGGCTCTGAGGCAGAGACAGGAAGTGGGAAAGCATACCTGTGGCCAAGTGAACCCCGGACTGGGTGTGCACACACCACTCACACCCACCAACCTCAGAAGGAAATAATGGGAAAAATGAGCAGGAAATGGGCCACCCAGGGGCTCTGGCCCCCGCGTCCATGAGGTGTGTCTGTCCATCACACCCAGAGGAGCAGAACCAGAGTCAGGAGGGCCGGTCTTCTCCAAACTTGCGGGTGAACTCTTCGGCCTTCCTGTGGAACAGCTCCGGGTCCCGGGTCAGCTGGTCAGCGAGCTCCAGGCTCAGGGGCTGCCCCGGCTCTGGTCTGTTCACCAGCACGCTGAGGGCCTCCAGGACTGGGGAGAGGCCAAACAGAGCATCAGCATGGACAGCAGGATCCTGGGAAGCGGGCCCCCTGAAACTCACGCTCATGCCTTCGGGGAACCCCCCCAGGGGGTTCCATCGCTCAGATGCCCCTCTCATTGCTGGCTAACGATGCCCGACCCTGACTGGTTTGATCAGTGGCTTTCAGACTCCACTGTGTGGCTTCAGAGCTGCTTCCCACCCCATGAGCCGGTGAGCTAAGTTAAGGCCAAGCGCCACCCTGTGCGACACGGCAGCCGAGAGCCACGTGTGGGACTCTATATTTACATTAATTACAATTAGCTACAAGGAGGGATTCAGTTCCTCGGTTGCACCAGCCACACTTCAAGGGCTGAAGAGCCACACGTGGAATTGCTCGGTGCCCAGGGGTGCAGAGGTAGATGAGCGGGCCTTCCTCCACGGAGCCCTGCGCTCCACTGCCCCACTGCTACTCCCTCCTGTGAACCAGGCGACAGTGCTCTGTCACACCTGCCCAGGGGTAAGAGCAGAGGCAGGAGCGGCCAGCCAGCCCAGCGTTGCACACAGCACCCCTTCTAACAGGCTCAGCTGAAACCCACCATCGTTACCTGCTCTCTTCCCAGCTTTCCTGCCTCAAAATCAGCCCCGTGACCCCCACCCCTCGGGCGAGGCCCGGCCCACCTTGGTAGGCCTTGGTATAAGGCTTCCAGTTCTCCTTGCTGATGATGGGCAGGCAAACCTGGCCGTCACTGCCCACGTTGGGGTGGTAAATCCTGGTTGCGAACGTCACGATCGGGGGCTTTAACGGATAATCCTTAGGGAAGCTGATGCGCAACTTGAAGGCCCTGAGGTTGTAGGGCGGCTCCTCCTGAGAAACAGAAGGGTCAGCCTGTGTGCTGGGCGGGCCTGCTCTGAGAAGGTGGCTTTGCTCCAGGGGCCCCGACCCTGAGGACACTCACGGGCAGAAGGAGCGCGTGCCACACCAAGACGTTGTCGGCATCGCTGGACAGGTTGCGCAGGTAGCTGGGAAGCTCGCTCTGAAGATTTTCCAGCTCCTGCAGGGGGCACAGCCAGCGGGCAGGGCCTAGCCTCCCTTCAGCCACCGCACCCGCTCTGCCCCAGCACGTCCCAAACACAACAGCCTCGGGGACAGGAGTCGGCAAAGCCGGAGCCCCCATTTCATGAGCGCTTCGGATGTGTCAGGCCCGGTGTTGTGCGCTGAAGTGACTTCTCCCACTTTAGCCCCAGCACAGCTCTGCAGGTTCCAGGTGACGTGAAAATGACAGTCACTGCTAACAGGTGTTACACCTGGGAAGTCAGCCCTCCCTGGGGACTTTTCTCATTGAAACCAAGGTACTTAACCTCGGTCCTCTGGGCCTTTTCTTAGGGAGTCACGGGGTCCTAATACCCTCCCGCTTTCCCTTCCTTCCATCGCATGCACTGCGTGTCCAGCACGCAGACCGGTCCGGACAGTGCTCAAGGCGGCAGACAGTCCAGCGTTGGGGAGGGCAATAACCAGCAAAGCCGAGAAACAAGGGGACAGCCGTGGCTCACCTTCACAGCCAAGGGCTTTGCTGAGCATCCCCTACGGACCCTTGACTAAGACAGAACCCAGCTCTCAGGAACTTGACTGGAGTAATGGTGGAAACAGGAATGTGATCACATGTGAAGACGTAACGGCGGAGAGGAAAGGACAGCAAGAAGGCTTTGCGGAGGGTGACACTGAGCTGGGCCACCAGGCAGAAAAAGAAAGGCACCAAGGCAAAGAGCCCAGTCACAGCAAATGTGACTGTGTCCCATGCCAGGTTAATAGTGATTACAGGAAAAGAGCTACCCCCCTCCCCCCCACCCCGGTCAAGTTCACTGGGAAACACTAGGCTAAACAGATTTCTTTTTTGTTTTTTTTATTGTTTTTGACAGAGAGAGAGGGAGATACAGAGACAGAGAGAGAACTGAATGGGGGCACAGGGGCGCTCCCCAGTTCAGCATATGGGTCCGCACAGGCCTAGGCCGGGATTTGATCCTCAGTCCCCGGTGCTGCAAACTGAGCGCTTAACCCACTGAGCCATCCCGGCTTCCCTAAACAGATTTCTTTACTGCAGGACTTCCCAACACCTTTAAGCTATTGTGTATCATGCATCTCTAAGACATGAGCCCACAGCATCTGGTACTTCCCAAACGTATTTGATCAAGGAGGTCCATCCTGTGGGACAAAAGACCTCTTATTTGGGGATGGGGGGAGGCAATGACAAGATTAAAGATTAAAAGCCATTCAAGGGCAGGTCATATTCTCTGAAACACCCAATAGGTATAAACCAGGGGTTCTCTACTGGGGGCAATTTTAGCACCCCTCCCCCAGGGGACAGGTGGCAATGTCTAGAATCACTTTTGGCCGTCACAAATCAGGGAGTGATACTAGCATCTAGTGAGTAAAGGCCAGGGATGCTCATACACTTCCTACAATGAACTATCTGGCCCACGATGTCAATGGTGATGAGGTTGAGAGACCCGGGTATAAAGAAAGGCAGAGAGGAGGCTTCCCACAGCCCCTCCACGCTTGGGAGGGCTCCTTTAACACTGAGGACCAGCTAAGCCAAGCTTGTCCTACCCGCAGCCCAGCACGGGTTTGAACTTAGTCCAACACAAATTTGTAAACGTTCTTAAAACATCAAGACGTTTTTGGTGACCTTCTTTTAGCTCATCAGCTATCATTAGTGTTAGTGTATTTTGTGGGTGGCTCAAGACAATTCTTCTTCCCATGTGGGTCAGGGAAGCCACAAGCTTAGATGCCCCTGAGTCCTAAACTCTCTCTGCACCTCTTGTATATACACACACCCCTGTCCCCATTTCCTAGGTTTCAGCCTGTGCTCCATCTCTGTTCATGCCAACAAACTGAGTCTTAGCACCCTCTGCCCAGAGTATATTCTATGACCCTCATTTATCTTCTTTTTAATTACAGTTGACATTGGATATTATGTTAGCTTCAGGTGTATAGAATAGTATAGTATCATGGTTGGACATTACCCTCATTTTCTGCCCCAAACTAGAAGCACCTGCTACTTCAAATCCTAGTTCCACTATCATCTGTGTCTCTCTGGGAAGAATGAAGGCCAAGGTTGGACCGAGAAGCTGTGGGATGGACTTCCCGATTTTACTATACCTGGGAACACTAGGACTTTACCAGTTACCAGTGAGCTCTGCAAAAACTTTCCCTAATCCTGAGGATGTTGAAACCCCAGTGAGGACACACAGTTCCTTCCTGAAGCCCAGTTAGGAAATCACCTGACTCAGGGAAACAGAAAACGAAAGTAAGAGAGGCCACTGAAAGAACCTGCTGGTTGGAGGCCCACTGACCTCACTCCTCACTGGGTGATACTGACATCTAAGTCATTCTCTCTGAGCCTCAGTTTCCTCATCTGTAACAGGGGGGCATGTGACTTATCTCACAGGACTGCTGTGAGAGTAAGATGAAATGATGTAATGGTGCCAGTGAGATGAGTGCCAAGTACCGGCTCCTAACTCTTACCCACTTGGCTGGATAGACCTTCTGCTGCGTCTTGCTGTCTCCTCCCCCCCCCCCCCCCCCAAGCCTGTCCCTCCCACTCTTCACATTGGAGGGGCACTTCTGAGAGACCCCAAGCCTGGGGGGCGGGTGTCAGACCCACCTCACTAGCATTGCTCTCCCCCTTCTGTCACCATCTCCCCATGATACCCCAGTCCTGCAAACACCCTGGGTTTTCCCTCCTCCTGGGGGAAATTGGCCCCTCCCTACCCTTCCAGACCTCATTCCAAGTTGTGTCCCTAATTGGAAAGCTCAGCACAGGCAGGGTTTTTAACTCATCTCCGCCTCCCTACCTCCTAGAACAGGAGCCAGCACATAGTAGGTATTCAACATTTGCAAAATGAATGAATGCACACCGCCTACTCCTGGTGAGCTTCCAGGCCGGCTTGCGCGGCTTATCCTCCCGAGAATACCCAGGGAACTTTGCTCCTGACTCCTACTCAGCATCCGGAGTCTAGTGGTGTAGGTACCACCTGAGAGGGCGGGTCCTAGGCAATCCAAGGCAAGGAGCTTGTCCTGGTTATCTGTTCATAGCCCACCCCACCCCCAGCAGAGAGCCTGGCTCCTGGAACCCTTAGGCACCTAAGTCACAGCAATTATTATCACAATTTCTGGAAGGAGAAAAGAAACTGAAACCAGTTTGCGGGAGCCGCCTCCTCCCCAGCCCTAGCACAGCTCAGGGGGCAGCTACACCCCCGATGGATACGGTCTCCCAAACTCCAGTTCTGGCCCGTCTGGAAGAGCCTCTCCTCCTCTGGGAGGGGGCGGGGATGACCGGGTTCCGCCAGCCCCGAAACCCGGACAAACAAATGCGCAAGAGGAGCCCAGAGGAGGGAGGAGGGAGTGGGAAGGGCCAGGGGAGCCGCGAGAAAGGGGTTCTCCTCCGAGTTACCTTCGCCACCCTCTTGCTCGCTGTCATCGTGGGACGGAGTGTGGGATCCGGCGGCTCCAGCAAGACTGTGGCCCGGCCGGTGGAGCCCCGCCCCGGAGACCCCACCTCCGGGAGCCCCGCCCGGCACTGCTCCCCGCCCCCCCCGACTGGATGCCGCGGTCACCGGGATGCCCGGCCCGGGCCCGGGCGCGGTGGGCTCGGGCCCCGGAGCTCGCGCTCTTTGTCAGGGGACCCGACGCGCCTGCGAGCGCGCGGGGTGGCCGGATCCCACTGGGGGGCGCCGTGCACTAGGCTGTGAGCCTCGGGGGCGCGGGGCTGGGGGCCGCCCATGCGGGCCTGGCCCCACCGGAGGCCGTGCAGACCCCCCACACACACACACACACACTTGCCCTAAGTCAATGCAAGATGCTGGCGATGCAAACGCAGCCCCAGATAGCTCGCTCGGCGGTGTCTATCATCAGATCTCCGCCGCAAGTCCCGCCAGCGAATTCCCGGAACCCCCTGGACAAGTTGTTTCCCTTCTCTGGGCCCCATCTTTAAAAATGGGGCCGGGGGACGGCGGAGACTACGCGCTGCAAGCACCCCACCCCTGGCCGTTTGAGATCCTTTGTGCGGTTCAGCCTTCGGTGGCGCAACGGCCAGGGCCTTTCTCCCAGGTGGTTGCTTGGTGAAGAGCAACGCAAGGGGGCGCCGTGGTACCCACTCGCCCTTTAGGGTTTGGGTTCTCTATTAGGCTTAATATTTATTAAGTGCCTACTATGTGCCGATTGGGGAAACGGTTGGGGAGCGCAGCCCCACGATGGACTAAAGGAGCCTCCCTTATTTCACAATCGGTCTGTTACAAACTGCGGTCCTACACTGTGCCCACAAACACAGCCAAGGGGCAGAGTGCAAGGGCAGAGACCCGCCCCCCTTCCCCAGCCAGGAGCTGAGGCCACCGTGGAGCAGCATCTGGGAAAGAATGTCCTAGTAAGGAGACTCCTCGGGAGGACCAAACCCATCTTCCTCAGCCCTCCCACCCCATGGCTTTCAGTCCAGATGAGGAAGGAAACCAGCACATCGTGAACCCGATTTCAGTCCTGAGCTCAAAGTTGTTTTTTTTATTTAAGACTTATTTTACTGTTTTGGGAGAAGGTAAGAAGGGAGGGCAAGTGCCCAGAGCAGTCTCCATAGTTGTACATCATTCGTTTTTACAGTTTCATTCCACACAGGTGGCTGTGGGGCTACGCAGAGCAGAGCCACACCGGGGGCCTCCCACATGGGAGGCGACCACCTTCCCTGCCATCCTGGGGGTTACCGGTTGTACCACAATTCAGCACGCGGTTTTGCACAGGCTGGGGCTGGGGTTTGATCTCCGGGCCTGGCGGTGGCAAGGCAAGCCCTCAACCTGCTGAACCATCCCAGCATCCCCTCAAAGTTTTTATCTAAGTGTTTGGAACCAGATGACTTCTCTGCTCAGATGTGGGATGTATTTGCAGAAGGTTAATTCCGTTTATTTCAATTCAATAAACGTTAACTGGCCATCTATGTTCCGGGAATGAATAGGGCACTGTCCACAATCCGTTAACCTAGATAGAGATGAGGGAACCCAGGCATTTGATGCTGCCGCTGGTCATTCATCTCAGTTAACAGGTATTTATTTACTTCTGAGTGTCAGGCGCTGACTCTGGGGAACAGCATGATGAGAAAGCGGGGTGCTTGTCCTGCAGGAGGGAAAGGATGCAGCCCCTGCATTTTTAATGCGGAGTGATACGCACAGGATAGAGGGAGCCATCTTAATGCGGTGGGAGCCTGGAGGAGGGTCACCTGAAGTCGCCTCAGAGAGGGACAGAGGTTTCCTGGAAGAGAAAAAAAGTCCCAGTGAATGGCAAAGCATGGTTAGTTAGCTGGAGTCAGAACGTGGGGTGAGGGTGTTTCCAGAAGAGAGAACAGCATGCGCAAAGGTGAAATTCAGGGGGATGTCCAGAAAGTATCCAGCCATGTCCTATGAACACTAGAAGCATCTCTGGCTGGATTTTTCCCGGACAGCCCTGGAATAACTGAAAGCAGTTCCATATGTGGAGCAAAGTCGATCCAATACTCTGTGGCTCTCTCTCATTGTTTGTTGAGAAATCCTGGTCCCCAAAGTGAATTCAGTCATGGATTTAGCCCAGCCTCCCCATCCTGGGATGGATCGTAACCACCCACACAGCTGGGAGGCCCCTGTGCGTGGCCTTCAGATGCTTACACAATGCAGACCTTTGTGTGTCCAAGGAGACCTGGACTCTTGTTAGTGCCACATCTGTGCCCCAGTGCCACATGGCCTTGGTGGGCTCTGGAACCTCCCACCTGCTTCCCAGGGCCACGGTGACGCTAAGCTCACAGACGTGGGGGAGCCTTGCAAATTGTAATGCCCAGATAGAAACAATCAGGAGTCCATCCCAGCTCAACTATTATTGGCTCAGTAACCTTGGGAAAATGACTTAATCTGTCTGTGCCCCCCACCCCCCATCTTCTCATCTGTCAAATGGGGCTGCTGATAGCCCCCGTGAGGAGTAATGAATTGATATTGGACAGTAAGTAATAGTTATAATAATAATATAATATTTGCCTCTGCATGCCTGCAGCATGTCTAGAAGCATACAAGCTCCCGTGACAGTCTTTGGGGAGAGCAACTAGGTGACTGGGTGTGGGAGGGGAGGAAACTTCACTCTAAATCCCATTCCCTTCAAAAGTGTTTGAACAGTATGAATAAGCTCCCTCTTCGAAAATAAATAGCATTAGAATTTAACAAGATTATCTCTTTAAAACTGAAAGGTGTTTACACTAATATTTTTATTCCTGAAAAAAATTTAGTTTTATTCCTGGGTTCTCTAAAAAAAATGAGACTTTGCAATGGACCCTCAAGTCAACGGTTGGCTGGAACCCAGTAGGGGTGCTCCTTCCCAGGCTGCAGGGCAGGCAGGGCCCGGTTACCACTCCCTGGTTCTTCAGCCCAGCCAGCATCACCTGTTTTGTCCGCTGCCTAATCCCAGCTCTGGAGTCTCTGCACTTGTTAACTTCCTGTCTCTTGAACCCCCTCTTTTCCTTTCTTCCCCAGGGTCTGAGTTGCTTACGCTCCATGATGGTTGTGGCCTTTGCAGACATGGAACTATACCTTCCTGGAAAGTGTGACAGTGCTTGGTTCCTGGTCAAGACCCTTCCAAGGGACTTCACAGGGAAAAATTGTCATCTTTCACCCTTGGATGAGGCAGGACCTTCCTTCTTGACAGCTCTGTTATTGCCAAAGGGTTACAAAGACCATCTGAGAAGGAGTTGGGGGAGGGGCGGGTACTTTTCAGACACCATAGACAACATGGCAACTCGACTGTGTGTTTAACTACAGTACATACATTTACGTTTGCATGTTAGAGAGTAACCTGGAGGATACTTAAGAACCTAATAGTTCTCAGTTTGGGAGGAAAAAAAAATGTTGCCTGAATACAGCACAGTTTTCAGACTGGCTGCTTTGTATCATCTTTGAGTTATTAACTCTGTAAATTGAAGTAACTGATAGCCTGCAAAATGATTCTCATAGACATACAATTTCTTTCTGTCCAGTACAAGTTTACTTGGCTTCCTTCCCCCCACCCCATAGAAAAACCAGTTTTGCTTTTATTTACATGTCCATTTCAATACTATTGATCTACAAATGTATCTGTTTTTAGATTCTCTTTGATTCTAACATCTGCCTGGTTCCCTTGTTGATTAATGGGCACAACAAAATCTTGAACGTGTCCATTTTATATCTGCACAAGAGTCATGATTTTACCTTTTTCTCAAAATTATCTTTAGCAAGTTGTGGACAAATCTGGAAGGACGATTAAGAAACTGATGAGTGGTATATCCTTTCGGTGTGCCCTGGGAGGGGCTAGGAAAGAGACTTCCTTTCCACTGTTTTATACTTTTAAAATCTCCTACCATGTGAATGACTATTCAAATCTATAAACCAAGTATAGAATGTTTTTATAAAGAAAATTCATTGAAAAGAAAAAAATAAAAATAGGAAGCATAACTTAGCGATGAGGAACAGAGGGTTCAGGGTCAATCAGACTTGGATTTAAAGCTCTGACATTTTCTAAGTGGTTTGGGGCAAGTTACTTAACTTCTCTAAGCTTTAGTTTGCCTATAAAATGGAGATGATAATACATTGTTCCCAGTGTCCTTGTCAGGATCACATGAGATCTTATGTAAGAAATTTTAGCCCAAGGCCTGACCTACAGCAAGCACTCATAACAAACCAGGACCACAATAATATAATAATCAATATTATTATTGTCCCCATCATCAATAAATCCAGTGTCCCCCAGGCACTGATGAACCCACGGAAGGGCTGTGGAGAAATTTTAGGTGGTACTAAGTCACAATAAGTCATAGATTGAGAAAAGCTTTTCCTTTTTTAGTCTCTTCTGATCCTTCTTGATTTCTCAAGGACAAAGTGTCAGTTTGGTTCTATTAATAGTCGTAGGGAAGCTGGGAGGCTCAGCGGGTTGATCGTTTGCTTTGCAGCCCCAAGGTCCAAGGATTGAACCCCGGCCCCAGCTCGTATGGACCCATATGCTGAACTGGGGTGTGCCCCCAGTTCAATTCTTGCCGAGGCCTCTGCGGGAGGCCCCTGGCCTGGTTCCTGGCAGCTCTACGCCCACCTGTAGAGTGAAACTATATTGAAAACTGATGATGGACAACTATGGAGACTGCTCTGGGCCCTCCCCCTTCTCTGTCTCTCTCTCTCTCTCTGTCAAAAACAATAAAGTAAATCTTTAAAAAAAAAATAGCCATTCATACCTAACACATGTTAATCTCCCTTTGTAACAAGGAATGAGAAAAGAACAGAAAAAAGGAGGTACAGAGATTTCAGCAGGCAGAATCAGCTAGAATTGAGTAACATCATTCTGCTTTCACGGCGTTTCTTTCTCTCTCTTTTTTTGCCAGTTAAATTATATTTATGATCTAAGGAGATCCTATAAACTGATATGAAAATCAAAGCAACTCCAATAGGTACTACAAAGGCAAGGACGTCAACGTTTGATGACAGAGGAAATGGCTACTCAGAAAAACACAGACTTAAACTCATCAATAATCAAGGAAATGACTGGGATGCCATTGCTTGCTTATTCAATTCACAAGGCTAACAGCAATCTCTAATTTCTCTAGTTTCTAAACATACTCAAATGTGTTACCTTTATTGTTTGTTTGTTTTTTGTTTTTGAATGTTCAGAAAGGCTATTCTCATTCAGCCAACGTGTTATCGTTTTAATAATAAAAAATTGAGTCATTTAAAAAAAACATAGACAGTGTGAACATTTCTGCCAATGCAGAAATCATCAAAAGCATGAAAATGGATCACTTGTGTGGGCAGCAAAGTTCAGGTTCCTGGAAGCCAATGCCTTTTGTTTTGTTTCCTGCGTTGGTTTTTTTTACAGGATTGTCACTAAAGAAAAGGCTGTTCCTGATTTACACTATAACACTCTCCCAAGTATAGGAGTACATACATACATATGTATATGTATATAAATATCTGTATGCAAATTTTTCTTCAAGTCAACTATTATTCCAGAAGAGAACTTCTCCATTCCATTGCTGATAAGGTTCCAGGAAGGGCTCCCTAGGTTCTCAACTCACAGGGCTGACCTTGGCATTGAAGAGGCTGAAAATATACTTTGGTGTTGTCTGCAAGATAGCCATGTCCTCAGGCCTTCTGTAGCTGGCTCCTTAGGGAATCTGAAGTCGGTCCTGTCAAAAGGACGTCTTTCTGATGTGACACAGAACAGAGTGTATGTCCTGCTTGCCCAGATCACAGCCTTGAGACAGATCACACAGCGCTCAGGATGTGCAGGGCTGGAGCAGCCCCAGGGCTACCACCCCAAATCGAATAATTCTGTTGGAACAACTCAGTGAGGGGACTGGACTTACAATCCCATAGCTTTGTTCAGCATATTTCTTTCTTTGCTTGTATAATATCCTAAGTTTTACTGGTAAAAGGGTGGGAAATAGCCATCTAAATTTACCGCTGAGCCAAAGCAATTCTCTGAAACCTGAACTTCACTAAATATTCGGTGTAAAGGCTCTATAGAAAACAATATACAAACTGGAAAAATCAAACAAGTTTTATCTGAACAATTTGGTCAAATGGCAAATTCGGTTGTCAATGTAATACGTTATCGCCCTTCTCTCTCTCAGTTCAGGATGACTATGTAGACGCTCGTGTCTGCTACTGAACTCCACATGGTGTTTCTCTTATAGGTACATTGATTGTAGGGCTGCATTCTGACTCTCGGGCCGTAGGCACCGTGAGTAAAGACCCTTCCTTTATTAAAAAAAAACCAAACAAAACATCAAAAATTTCATTTTAGGACTGTACTGGTATACATAAGAATATAATCCAGACTGGATTTATGATTGTATCTAGTTTTTCTACTGTAAATTTGAAAAGAAATTACAGTGAAAGCATTTGCATTGGCCCTGAGGCTTGGTTGGCCCTGATTCATCCTATTGATAGTGAGGACTGGTGATTTTCCATTCACAGAGATGTCAAGTTTCTTTTTTATGTAAGTGCATGCAAGTAAATAAAACGAGTCCACTAAACAAATTGCATTAGTCAGCTCAGTCCGCCGTAACAAAATGCCGTAGCCTAGGTGACTTAACGGAAAGTCCTTTTTGTACAGTTCTAGAGGCTGGAAGTTGGACATCAGGACACTAACATAGCAGAGTTCTCTGGAGGTCCCTCTTCCGGGCCGTATGTGTGTTTGTGTGTGTGTGTGTATTCCTCTTATAAAGCTACAGTCCTATGGGATCAGGGCCCCACCCTTATCAGCTCAGGAAACCTTAATTACCTCCTAAAAATCCTACCTCCAGATGCAATCACACTGCAGGTTAGGGCTTCAACATATGAATTTTGCAGGGGACACAATTCAGTCCATAGCAAATGTGAAAGGACATCATAGTGCAGGGCTGTGTGAGAATATAGCAAAAATGAAACCTGTCCATTTTGCAGATGAGGAGACTGAGGTCTAGAAACAGAAAGCTTCGTGGAGACAGGACTGGAATTCCTAAGTCTTCTGGACCTTTCTGGACATTTTGTGATGAGGTACGGGAGCTCTCCAGCACTCTCCTAGGAAGGGGAGAACCCCTTCCCTGCTGACCTTTGACCTGCACAGGCATGGGAGACTCCCCCAGAAGCCTGCTCTGGCCCAGCCCTGAGGCCTGGGGAGTCAGCTTCCCCGAGGACCCCATGGGGAAAGGACCTCAGAACTGGGCTTTGTTTCCAGCAGAACACAGCCTCTAACAACCATTCAGAAAGGTCAAGAAAAGACAAAATCCTTTTAAATCCAGGCGGCAGCACCTTGTAGGCATCATTAATAACAATAATAATGAAATGAGGGAGCTTTGAAGAAAGGTAAATTAGCATTCTGTCTGGGGGCCTCTTCAAAGGCCTGAGAGCTGACTGACTCCTATCACCCAGGTAACCATAGCCTGATCAGAGGACCTGTCCTGAGGTGAAGAGAAGGGGGCCTGGCCACCCCATCCCCCAGGCTTTGTTCGCTCTCACTTTTCCGTGTGGCCTAATGGAGAAGAGGCTGAGGAGAGGGTCCAGAGGCCTCACAGCAGAGCTGAATCCACCAGCGTGACGGCTTTCCAGGTCAGCTTCGGGGTCAGCTATCTGGAGAGCAAAGGAGAACGGTGGTGGGAGATGAAAGTGTAGTTTTCCATGAGCCAGGAGCTTCTGCCACTAGCTGCTGGGTGGCCTGAAGCACAACCCAGAAAGGCCCTAGGGGGCTTCTGACTAAATAAAAAGACTCAGCCAGGTTTTGTCACCAGACCAGACCAAGCTCAAAAGCTCAGTCGTTATCAGCCAAGAGACAACTCCAAGATGGTTTCATGAGAAGGTAGGTTATGAAGAGTCAGCAAGCAAGGACATGCCCGGAATGATTCCCAGAGCAGTGGGTCCCGGAATAAAGCATCGAATCCATCTTTGTTAAGGGACATCATACATAAACTTCGTCATGGCTTGTATAGGTGGGAACATTTCAGCCCACGACAGTCAGGAACACGGCTACACATACATCACACGTTCAAGAATGGCGGAAAGGTTCCACCCTGGGTGGAGATTTTAATATTCTAATGAGGGTACAATAAGGAAAGTTCATGAGGAGGTCACTGGAGGGGCTTTCGGGCTGCTTTGGCTGGTCCCAGGCAGTTTCAGCTGGTTCACCACCACGCCCTGTCCTGTCAAACAGCCTGGCTTCTGCCTGAAAAACAATTTCAGTGTTTTTTCATCACCATCAGGGATGGTGTAGGTATGGATAGATAGCTGAGTCAGTCGTGGTTTTTCTGTGAAACTTTCAGCAAATTACAAGATAGTGTTACGCAAACCTTGTACACTTTAGAGTGATCTAAGTGGGTTTACAGGTTAATGGAGGCAAAGTTATAAACTCTAAACAAAGGTTCCTCGATGCCGGGTAACCTACAAGGCTACATATGTAGGTGAAGTTACAGTTTGGATCCCAAATGAGTATGTACTAGGCTGAGCAAGTCAACCCAGGGATGAAGTTAAGTGATGACAGAACATACTTGGGTTGGATAGAAGCATCAATCCAGCCCTATTTGTAATATTTTTAAAATTTTACCAAAAGATCATTTTCTTGTAACATACATATAAATTAAATGTAGGCAACTAATGTTAATGTTTACATTTCTACTTATTTAATAAAATGGTGCTTTTAGTGGGAAAATGGGAATAACCCAGGGCTAGCAGTGACAGGGAAAGCATGGCTGAAGTATATGGAGGTGTGCGGGTGGGGCTGGGATAAAGAACACGTCCCAGACTTGAATTGGTACTGGGTTCTGGGCACAGTTGTTTCTCTGGGATTTGAGGGAGGCCTTTCTCTCCCCTACCGTCCCCCTAGCTCCACGGGACACCTTTGTGTCTCTCCTCTCAGCCTTTAGAGGCGGTAATAGGTACCGTACGCCTGCCCGCTGGTAGCAGCGGCCAGCAGTGGCGGTAGACATGGACGTGTAGGAGAAAATAACTGCCAGGAGGCACCATGGGATGATTTCACCTGTGTCCTTGACGGTCAATATCAAAAGGCTTTGCTCATTGAATCATTCAACAAATGTCTATTGAGTTTCTGCTGTGTGTCAGGTGGGCTGAAAGGAAGTTGCACGAACCAAAAGTGGAATCCGAGCCTTTCACGTGGCAGGCGGGAATTCTGACTCAGAACCACAAGGACATCAGTGCCTGAACCCCCAGCCACACAGAAGCTAGCAAGCGACCATGTTTACAATGAGTGGGCTTCTTTTAACACCCTCTTTTCCTGTTGGTGAGTAATCTTAGTCCTTTCACTTACACAGAGGAAAGGATCAGAGAGATGGACTTGTTCGGGACCGACAGATGGGAATTCCAAGTTGCTTCTAATTGGCTGAAGACATTTTGTATTGGGTTCATTCCCAAGTAATTCACCTATTTCCTTGCCTAGACTTGTACACCATGTATACGGTTGCCACTACTCATTACACGCAATCACTTGAGATTCTCAGTGGTTTATCCAGCCCTTGTGAGGAGTCCCTGCTCTTCTAGCTTAGGCAGGATGTATTCATTTATTCAGGCAACATGTACTGAATATCTTCTAGATGGTGAACCTAGTATGGCGTGCTGGTGAAATCAAAGGTGCTTATGAATTTGATAGAATTTAGTTTCAAATCCTAGTTCTAGAAATCATATCCCCTCACCATGTCCCTCAGAAACCTGACTGTCCCCCGGATAATCAGCAACCCCCAAGACAGCAAAAGACAGTAGCTGGACCTGACTAATGGTCACAAGGTCCAGACTTCTGGCCGGCTAATTGTAACATATGTTTCAGCTCCTGAGCCCTAAGGTGGAGCAACCACCCTGCTTACTTCCTACGAGACTAGAAAAGATCTCAGAACTGTCCTGAAGATCTGTCATTACCTTTGCCTCACCACTGACCAATCAACTCTCCCATGACCCCAAACCCCAATCCCACAGTGTCTTGCCCTATGTAACCTGTAACCTACACACCATTGGGGAGCCAGGTCTTTGAGCACTAGAGGACTGTGTTTGTAGGAAATAGGTGACAAGGTTTAGTCAATGGTCCATCTTTCCCTCCAAAGCACCCATAACCTCACAAGAGAAAAAGCCGAAACTCAGTTTCTCAGCGGGGGAGAAACACTCCCCTACAAGTACACAGTGAGAACATTTACGAGACAAACATCAGGATGATAAAGCTGGTTCAAAGAATGATGCAAGACACTGGTGTATGTGCACACTCAGTGGAAAAAAGAAAAGTTAGAATAACAAAGCTAAATTAGCTACAAAACTGGCTCCTGCCCAATAGGACCATAAAGTTCAGGGTTATCATTATCGTTCCTTCCAAATGTTTCCATTTCACTCTCATCTCTACCAGACAAAAAACAATATTTGCATCTTATCCGTTTTGGCAGGCCAACCACTGATATGATTGACACTGGGCCCTGATCCATAGTAAGTAAGAAGTTGAAAAAATTTTATTCCTTAGAATGGTATTTCTCAGCCAGGGTTCTAAAAACAGGATTGGGCCCTAATGTTGGAAGGGAACCAAAATTTTGCCATCCTGAAGCTACTTTTTGAGATATTGATTTTAAGCTATTTAAGACACAAGAGACTCAAAACCTTTGACTCTCCCTGCCTTTCCTGCCCAAGAGATTCAAACAGAAAAACCTGCCCTAGGCTTAGCCTGGGGCTTAGTCACCTTGAGAATTAGTCGGGAAGACTCCAAGCCTGTTAGCTACATACCCTGGGTCCTGCTGTTTCTGAGTTACCCAGCAAGGATTGGCCTGCCATGTATGTTCCACTTTTACTCAACTACCTGTGAATCACCTATTCTCAATTCGGAAATCTAACATCCCCCACCTTTCTCCTTTGTCCAAAAATGCCTTATATACCCAACATTGCCTCAGTGTCTCTGGAATTTTCATGCCCGTGTGAATTCCCCACACACATGTATTAAACGTTTGGTTTTCTCCTGTTGATCTGTCTCTGTTCATTTGATGAGTAGCCCAGCTAGAACTCAGATGAGAGGAAAACTATGATTTTTTTTTCAGTCCTTACATGCGCACAGCATTTGTTGCAATCCATCAGCTTCTCTCTGCCTCTAGAGTGGTACTAGTTGAGGGAACTAAGAAAATGATCACTTGAATGATGCTCTGTGTTCTGAGAATCCACTGACCCTGGTTCTTCCGCCTTATTTCCGAGTCCTGTATAATTTTTCTTCAGAGGAGAGACTGTATGTCTATAGATTGGTGGGGAAACACTGACCCACAGCAACATGCAACTTTCAGGATCTGAGGACCCACTTGGGAGAAACACCTGGAAAAATGCTCAGAGTACAGGAGCTTTAGTGAGAACTTGAACCTCATCCATCACCCGGAAACCCACAGGGGGAGAAGCTATGTTCACATACAACATGAGGGTCCCTGTGGGCTCATCATTCCTCCTCGCCTACCAGAAGGAAAGGTTCTCCTGGCAGAGAAACCCTAGACCTGTCCCGCAGGGTGGGGGAAGAACTGGATTCACATTCCTAAGTGGATTGACTATCTGAACATCCACACTAGAGAGAATCCTCCCCACACTTCAGTTAAGTCAACCTCCAAGGAACGGTGCTAGTAGCTCAGTCAAGGAGAGCCTCAGCTTCTGCTCCAGGCTCTTCAGGCAGGAGCGTGTGCACAAAGCAGAGGCACCTTCTGAATGTGGGGGGCAGGGATGGCTTTGGCCAGAGAGCTGGGACACCTGATAGCAGTAGACCCACGGGCTGGGAAAACCTCCCCGTTAGGCCTTGTCCACCCTGAGACTTTGGTCCCGGGCGCGTCAGCCTCCTGCAGCTGCTTGCCTCACGCTAGCCCTTGGCGTGTGCCAGCCATTTACCTGCACTGGGCAACTGTAAGTCTGTTCCCATAGTGCACGGATCACACTTCAAAACGTGTTTATCTGAAATGCAAGTGTAATTGGGCTTCCTGTATTTTATCTGGCAACCCGGAGAGGGGAGGTGCTGAGAGGAAAAGGAATTTGCTGGGGTCACACAGAAAGCCAGGTCTGCTGGTTCCCAGGCCACTGCTTCTGCTACCCACCCCCCAACACATACACCCCAGCTTCCTTTTATTTTTTGTTACCGGAAACGCTCTCCGGGCTGGGTGCCTCAGACTTCTTGTCGTTTGTGTTTTTTTTGAGGGGGGAGAATGACCAATTTGGGGGTGGGGCTGTGGGACACAGGGCACCCACATAGCACAGGGAGGAGCAGGGACCAGGTTAGGACTTCAGGAGGTTTAGGTCCAGCCCAGGCTTATCTCTGAATGAGGGTGATCATGGGCCAGACACCAAATGCTCCAGCTATCCAATGGGCACCTTGGGGCCTATTTCCAAAGTGTTCCTTAGAAGCTCAGCAGCGATGAGCAATTCCTGAAAACGGGTCGCTTGTGACCTGCGGAGCACATGTTGTGGCTCTGCTGGTTTTATCTTGACCCATGAAGAAGACGGGGAATTTTCGTTGCGTAATGCTGAGAGCTGCACCCAAGCTTCCCCACCCTCCCTGCTCCCCGATTCCTGGCTCGGGCTCCGGCTCTGGGATAAATCCCTGGCAGGACCTCCAAAGCCTGACCAAGGAGGTCCGACCCATCCTGATTTACAGGAACTCACACCAGCGATCAATCATCCTTAATTTGTAACTGGGCAGTGTCCTGGGCCGGCCAATAGCGAAGACCTACCCCCCCCCCCCCCCCACACACACATACACCCCACCCTCCCTGATCCCGTGGGACTGCCCACTCAGTCTGCTCTGAAGCTGCTCTAGTGACCAGGCGTTGGGAGCAGGTTTGGCTCTTGGAAGGGTGTTTGGGGGGAGGTCTCCTCACCTCCAGTTTCCCTCCTTCAATTCCCCGCCCCCTTTTATCTCTGAAGTCTCTATAGGTTTGCTTTCACTTGAGACTTCGGCCTCCCCCGTCCCCCCTTCTCCCTTCTCCCCTCCAAGGCTGTTGTGCCCAGCCCCCTCTGGACCTCCCCTCCTCCCCCAGCCTCCGGCCTCATTGTTTGGCTAAAGCAGGACCCCCTGGATGGAACAGATGGATGGAGACCCGTGCCTTGGGGTGGGGGGAGGGGAGAGGCAGGGCCAGCCGGTGCCGGGAAGGGAAGCGTTTTGGGGAAAACAAAACCGAGGGAGGAGCCAGGGAGAAGGTGGAGGAGGACGTTCGCAGAGAGGGGCTAGGGCCTGGGATGGGATGGGGGCGGCCCCGGGGTGGGCTCGGAGCTCGCGCCGACGCTGGCTGGCTCCGCAGGTCCGGGCTCACGTCGCCGCCCAGATGGCCTCCAGGCTGACCCCGCTGACCCTGCTGCTGCTGCTGCTGCTGGCTGGGGTGAGTGGCCCCTTGGGAGGGTGGGGAGAGGCTCAGGATTAACCCTTCAGGCTCCGGACCATGAGAGGAGCTTCTCTTGGGATCAGCCTAATGTGCTCCTTGTAGCTGCATTCGCAGAGAGCATGGAAAGAGCTGGGAACTACGACGCAGGTTCGAATCCTGGCCCGTTACCAACCGCTGTGGTGGCCTTGAGCAAGTCACTTCCCCAAGCCCACAGGCCCTGGTTTGCAAAGTGGAGAAGAAAGGAGAAGAACCAAAGAGGGCAAGGAGGTGGACAGCATTTTGTGATACAAAAGCAAGGGGTTGTTGTGGACACTGAGCTGCGTTGGGAGTGGGGGTGGGGGGTGGAGGCGGGGAGGTTGGCTGCTGACACACAGGCTGGGGCTTGTGAAAAGGTGGAGGAGCCATAGCAGACACACCTGGGCCCGAGTGGCAGGTTAACGGCACTGAGAGGTCCCCGTGGTCTGGGGGGGTCAGGGGTAAGGGCTGAGCCCAGGAGAAGGCGATGCTTACTTTGGCCCGTGTGATCATGGGTGTGGAATGTGGTTCCCACAACACCCTTAGACATTCAGCAGGTGATGGTGATGAACAAGGACCTGGAATCAGACCTGAGTTTCACACCTTTTCCTCTGGCTTCTGTGAGACCCTGGACCAGTTCCTTATCATAGGTCTCAGCATCAGTTTCTTTGATCAGCGAAATGGGATAATACATGGTTTCTCAACCTGGAACTATGGACATTTGGGGCTGGACAGTTCCTCCTTATGAGGGGCTGTCCTATGCACTGTAGGGAGTTTTGCAGTGTCCCTAGCCTGCTACCCACTAGATTCCAGAAGCATCTCCGCCCATCCACCATCCTCTTCCCTCCCTTTTGATAATCCAAAATGCCTCCAGATATTGCTACTTGTCTTCCGGGTTTCAAAATGGTCTCTGATGGAGAGCCACTGGGTATACTATTTCTTCCTTCTTCCCTTTCTTCCTTCCCCATTCCCTCTTCCCTTCCCCTCTTCAGTCCTTCTTCCTCCCCTCCCTCGCTCCCTCCCCTTCCTTCCTTCTAGAATGCCGATTATTTTCAATACCCACTAATGGATTGCCACCCACAATCTGAAAAACCACTGCTCTAAAGCAAAGGCCACAAGATCAAATAGCTATCCTGACCAGGCAGGTGAGCCCAGACAGGCAGATATATATACATGTTTTAATTGCAAGAACATGGATAAATGGGGGATGCATCGGGATGGCTCAGCGGGTTAAGCACTCGCTTTGCAGTCCAGGGAGTGTGAGGATCGCATCCCAGCCCCGGCCCATGCAGACCCATATGCTGAACTGGGGTGTCCCTCTAGTTCAGTTCTTCCTCTGGCCCATGCGGGAGGCCCCCGGCCCAGTTCCTGCCCTGCGCAGTCCCAAGCCCACTTGTCGAATGAAACTATGTGGAAAACTGATGATGTTACAACTCTGGAGACTGTTCTGGGCCCTCCCCCTTCTTTCTGTCTCTGTCTCTGTCAGAGTCAAAACCAATACAATAAATGATTTTTAAAAAAGAACATAGATAAATAAATGGCTGTTCACACTCAGCTCCAAAGTTTGGGAAACAATGTCCTACACGGCAGTAACTGCTCAGCAGCAGCAGACTCCCAGCCTTGTCCTCTTTTTCTGCAGAGAATCTCCCTGCCCCTGCCCCACTTCGCTCCCACCTTGCCCCCTCTCTGAAGGAATTAGTGGTGGTGGCCTCAGGACAGACCCCTCACCCGCAGGGCTTTCTCAGGGATTATTCTCAGGTGCAGGACATGGTCACATCCCACCCTCTCTACTTGCTTTGCGTGTTTGAGGGCACTGTGCCTCAGAAAAATGGAACTCAGTTTTTTGAACCACAGGAAAGAACCTCCTCAGATCTGACCGGTACTGGCCACAACTCCACAGATCCAGACAGCCCGCCGGGGGAAAGCCAAGGAAATGCCTCAGAGGAAGAGAGCCCGGGGAATCTACCCATTCACATCGAGGACAGCCCCAAGAATCTACCCACTCAACACACCGTGGGCTCTTCCGCCATGCCGACAACCAACTCAACCACCCTACCAGCCAATACCACTACGCCACCTACCTCCCAGCCTATCCAACCCACTACCCAGCCCATCCAACCCACTACCCAGCCCACGGCTGGGCCCCTCTGCCCGCCGCCTGTCACTGCCTGCCCTGACTTGAAGAGTCATTTAGCGGAGACCTTGCTGGGGGAGGCTTTGCTAGATTTCTCCGTGAAGCTCTACCACGCCTTCTCAGCGGTGAAGAAAACTGAGACCAACATGGCCTTTTCCCCTTTCAGCATCGCTAGCCTGCTCACGCAGGTCCTGCTTGGTAAGAATCGCCCCGAGTTCTCTCCGGCCTGTGTGTTCCAACCCGAATACCTACAAAGCTATTCCTCGGAGAGAAAGCTTGTCAAAATGGGCTACACGTTGGGGGAGGAGTGGTCTTTTTATTCTTTTTTTTTTTTTTTTTTTTTTTTTTTTTTTTTTTTTTTTTTTTTTTTTATATCTTTTTATATTTATAGAGAGTAATTATTTTATCTTCAGTACATATTTATTTCTATTTTACTTTTTGACAGAGAGAGAGACAGAGACAGAGACAGCTAGAGAACCGAACTGTGGGAACTCCCCAGTTCAGCATGTGGGTCCGCCTGGGCCGGAGCCGGGATTCGATCCTCGGTCCTTGTGGCCTCAAAGCGAGCGCTCAACCCGCTGAGCCGTCCCGGCTTTTCCCGGTCTTTTTATTCTTGAACATTCGTTTATTTTATTTAGCAGTGACTTAGTAGGCACTATTGCTTATAAAGCTCCATGAACTATACCAGAACATATAAAACAAGGTCCCAACCACCAACCCTGGTTCAAGGTAAGGTGATAATGGAGATGAAACCAAAAGACATGGATGCAGAGTAGAATCGTCATAATGCTGCTTCCTAGCTGTGTGACCTTGGGCAGATCACTGAACCTCTCTGAGCCTGAGTCCTCATGTGTAAAATGGAGATGGTTGGATTTACCTCAGAGAGTGAATGAGATAGCCAGCCCAGTGCCTGGCTTAGGGAGAGGTCAAAAAATGTTGATCTCTATGCCGTCCTGAGGGATCGCTGTCAAATCCCAGGGGGTAAGTACCCTGGGAATGGCACAAACAGATTACTGTAACCATGGAGACAGTGGTCACTCCAAGGGGGAAATTCCAGGAAGGCTACTGGAGATAATACAGTGAGCGTATAAGAACCGGTCCTCTGGAGTCCCAGAATCCGTACATCCTTAGCCTCTACCCACTAGATCCAGTAGCAACCTTGCCTCCCCTCACCCCCCACCCCCACCCCCATTATGACAACCAAAGTGTCTTCAGATATTGCCAGATGTCCCCTGGGACAGGAATACTGTCTCAGTCCTCCGCTTACTAACTCTGGTTTTAAATTGAGTAGATCACTTCATCTCTTAACACCTCAGTTTCCTCATCTGCACAATGGGGATAGTAATTGTCTTTAGGTAGAAGGGATATTGTGATTCAGTGACATAATATGGGAGAAACACTGTCATGCCTGAAACCAAGTAAGTGCTCAACCAGTTTCATCTCTTACGGTACAGAAGCTGTGTGCAATGAATATTTAATAATGAATACCTGAAAGGGTATTGAGCATCCATCCTCTTTTTGATTCTCTGATGTCTCCTCTTAAGAGTGATCTAGTGTCCCTGCCTATAGGATGAACCTCTGTAAACGCAAACCAGCTAAATACTAGCTACTGTGGATCAGGCAGTGATTCGACCAGACTTTGAATGGTGGGGGGCATAAAAATTGTTGTCTTCCAAAACCACACTTCTAGCTATGGTGAGGCATCATCCCCTCCATAGTTGGGAACCACCCCCCATTCCAGCCTGGTTTCTCCAAACTGGTCCTGCATGCTGGGCCCCCCACACCTCCTGCAGTTGGCCCTCATCGCTCCCTTTATTGTAGGGGCTGGGGACATGACCAAGGAAAACCTGGAGAGCGTCCTCTCCTACCCCAAGGACTTCGCGTGCGTCCATCAGGCCCTCAAGGCCTTCACTTCCAAAGGCTTCACCTCAGCCTCTCAGATCTTCCACAGCCCAGGTGAGTGCCCAGGGCGGGGTGGCAGCTGCTGAGCAGGGTCCAGAGGGGAGCCAGCCCTGGGCAAAGAGGGCAAGGGGAACGTTAGAGCTAGAACCTCTGGTGTGGATTGTCGAGCAGGTAAGGTCCTCGGCAGACCTATCAGTGGCTCCAGGAGCTAGGGAGTCCCCCACTGTGAGACTTTGGGCGAGTCATTTGCTTTTATCAACTCTGTTTAGATCATGAATAGACAGGGCTAGAAAGCTATGGATGTAAACAAAAAATGTTTGCTAATTGGGGTCAGGAAGGTCTCAGGGCTCCTAGACTTGTACTTTTCTCATATTCTATCAATTTGTCATCATGTACACGTGTTAGATTATTAAGTAGGTAGTAAGAGGAATAAACTTCCAAAACGACCTAATGCTGTTGTTTTCCAGTTTTGTTCCCCAGAGCCCTAGGGTTGGGCAGAGCTGCTTTGGGAGCCATGCGCGGTGGGATTGGGGGTTCAGGGAGGCTGAGTGGGGGGGAGGAGGAGCACTTTCTGTGACCGGGAGATGCAGCCAGATGGGCTCTGTGCTCCGCCCAGCCTCAACCATGGCTTTGTCCATTATGGGCTTTAGACTTGACTTTTCTTGAAAACACAGTTCTGCTTAATACAGTTTGGAAACTACAGATCTAGTCTGACCCTCTCTTTAAATAAGGGCGAAATATTTTTTCCTGACTATTCCCCCCCCCCGACCTTTTTTTTTTTAACATATGAAAGCAACATTTATTATAGAAACTGAGAAACTACAGAAAAGTAAAGAGAAAGGAAGAAAGAAAACTCACCTATTACCCCATTGTCTTAAAAAAAACACCTCTCTTTAGAGATGGGAAAATATGGCTGAGGTGTTTGAATAATGTTGCATTTACTTACTTGCTACAAATCACCTTCGTCCTCTCTGTCTTGCTAAGTTGGTGGAAAATCTAACTGCATTCAATATGAGTTCCTTTGTCCAGGAAAGATTTCTTTCAAATGCTTGTTTCCTTTGGTGGATCTGGGCTTTGGCGCACAAAGCCAGAAAGTCTTGTTACAAACTTCCTCTGAGGCTGGAAGCAGACTGTTCCCTCTTGAATGAAGGGGAAAGGGGAAAAGGAGGGAGATACAGGCAAATGGAAGTTCCGATCTGAAAGAGTTTCGTTGCTGAGCCATGGTCACATGGCAAGCAGAGGCAGCAGGAGCCTAGGATGAGTTTCTCTGTCCCAGGTGGGGGTTTGCCTTCTTCGGGCCTCATTGCCCCAGATGTAAGAGGATTGAGCTGGACCCCTCCAACACCCTGCGCTCCCAGGAGAAAGCGCGAAGCACGATGGGAAGCCAGCGTCCTCTCAAAGCCTTCTCTTGGAAGGGGAGAGGTGTTTAGGGGACTCATGCCTCCTCCTCTCCACCTGTTCCCCCACCCCCAGACCTGGCCATACGGGATGCCTTTGTGAATGCCTCTCACGACCTGTATGGTAGCAGCCCCATAGTCCTGGGAAATGACAGTGATGTCAACTTGGACCTCATCAACACCTGGGTGGCTGAGAAGACCAAACAGAAGATCACACATGTGCTAGACAGCCTGCCCTCCGACACACAGCTTGTCCTCCTCAATGCCATCTACCTAAGTGGTAAGGGGGCCTGGGACCAGGTTGTCTTCCCAGCTGGGGCCTCCCCTCCTCACTTCCGTGCCTGGATGCCACTGTTCCTGTCCCGCCCCTTGCTGACAGGGTTGTAGCTCTTCATCCTTTTCTCCGCCTGCATTAGAGTAACCGCCCCCGCCCCCTTCCCTGCAGCCAAATGGAAGACAACATTTGATCGCACACAAACCAAGAAGGAGCCCTTTTACCTCAAATCCTCTGTGATGAAAGTGCCCATGATGACCAGCAAGAAGTACCCGGTGGCCCATTTCTTTGACCCAACTTTGAAGGCCAAGGTAAGTTCTTGGCTCTTCCCACTCAGAGCCTCTCATGTGTCCTGATTTCTTGTCTGCTCCGACCCCATCAGTTTGGGGTGCACCCTTACTAACACATCATTTCTATTCCTTCCCACCGTATTTCCACCCTTTCTTTTCGCTTTCTCCCTTCTTCAGCCTTGGATGAGGCAGACTTTGTCTATTTTAGGCGAGAAAGCAGGATTCTAAAGTTTCTTCATTCATCTCTACTACTGTACATCGAAAGGCAAGAAGTGAGTGGTGTTTCTGTGCTGTGCATCTGATGTATGTGTGCATGTACAGCATGCGTACATACATGTACATCCGTATGGGCATACCTGTGTACATGCATGTTGTAAGCATGTGTGTGTGTGTGTGCATGAAATGGCTTAAGTTCCTTAGCAGAAATGGAACAGTATAATTGCAGTGGATGGGGAAGGAGGGAAAACAGAATCGGGAACCCAGAGGGTTCTAGTGAGTAAACTGTCTCCTGCCCAGTCATCAGATCTAATATTTCACTCTTGTTAGGAGAGCAAGACACAGACCTACGAGATAGACAGTAATGGGAGACACACCCAGTGACTTAGTCTCAGGCTGAGAAGTAAAGGATCTGTCTTGGGTCACGCCAGGCTTGTCTCCACTTTGGTTGCTGTCCTTAGCTGTCCGTCTGCCGAGACCCCTCTTCACTCAGATTTTCACGTAACTGTTCCTTCTATTCCTCCAGGTGTCAGCTCACAGGTCACCTTGGTGGAGGAGCCTCCCAGCCCCCCTTTAAATTAGCTCCCTTTTCACCCTGTAATATCACCCTATTTTATTATATTCAGGTTATTTATTACCATCTGAAATTATGTTATTTGTTTATTTGATTACAATAGTCTCCATCTCCCTGGAATATTATTGCTCTCCTTGGGAACAGAGACCTGGCCTGTCTTGCTTATATGACAATGTCCCCAGTGCCTAGAACAATGCCACATAAAACAGTGCTCATTATATGTTTGCCGAATCAGTGAATGAATTCAGTGGAGGGTGCTAATGTGAGTGGCTGGGAAGACTTCCTAGAGGTCACTTTTGACCATTCATGCCCTTTTCCACCCACTCATGCATCCCGTTCAATGAATTTGACCGTTCATAACTATTTCACAAAGCCAGAATAGCCCGGGAATAAGGCAGAGAGGAATGAATATACACGTATGTAGCACTTCAGGCCAAGATTCTAACTCAGAGCTGTTTTTGGCGGGGTGGGAATCTATATGAGGTCCTTTTGATGCCAAAAGAACAGGAGTTTTGTGTACAAAACACAGTATTTACACTTCCTTGAATTTTAAATAGGTATGTACCTTAATGTCTAGTGTTATAAATTCAAAATCAAAGTCTTACTTAAGCCTTTTCATTTTAAGCAAATTTCCTACATTATTTATAATAATTTTTATATAAACACTTTCATTTATTTCTTAAGCTACTTTGAACAGATTAAACTTTATTTGTTCGCTTTGCAAACATGGTTAATTAATATTCCCATATTTTGAGCTTATGTGTATACTTTTAAAATATACTTTATAAATTTAATGTACTTGATTTTCTTTCTTTAAGTATGTCATATACCTGACAGGGCAGAATTACAACCCTGCTTGGCCATATCTTCCTAGCGCCTAAAGCCTACTTGTAAACTGGAAATTAAATTTGAGGAATAAATGAACTTTCACTCAACCTCATTCCCAAAGTTAACAATATTCTCTTGTACCTTTTTGCTTAAAAGCATAAAACTAACATGTCTGATTCTCTTTAAAATGATAAACACTGTTTTAAATAATAAACACAGATTATCCTGAACTTACTGCCTGGTGTTCATATCACAGAGGTGGATTACTTTGACATTGCCATCACCAATTCTAAATGTTCCTGGGACTGAAGTATTTACTCAACTAAAGGGGTTAGATTTACCAATGCTGGCATGCTGAGGTTACTGGCTTGGAAATTAAAGACCATCACATGATTGTTTTGGGTCAGAGATTCAAAGTCCATACATAGGACTTAAAGGATACATAACTGCCCAAGGAGCACACCATATTTGGGGCCTCCATCAACAGGGACCCTGTGTCCATCAGACCAGTTTACAACCTGTTTCTTCTGGGCCATCTTTTCAAATTCCAATAATTGATTGATTTCCGTTCATTTCTTCATCGCTCATTTGAGTTCTGCAGTCTAGATTCTTCTTGTCTATCTCTCAACCTCAACCATAAAGCCGTTTTAATGATAGTCTCTTATGTCCCGTTAGTCTAAGGTTTCTCAATCTTGACACTATTGACACTCTGGGTTGGATAATTCTTTGTTATGGGGTTCTGTCCTGGACATTGTGGGATTTGACATCATCCCTGGTTTCTCCCCACTAGATGCCAGTAGCACTGCCCATCCCCAGCTATGACAACCAAAATGTCTTCAAACTTTGTCAAATGTCCAATGGGACAAATTCTCCCTGAGTGGAGAACCCCTATATTGGACCCATGGGTCCCGCACTCTCACGCTTCTGTCTGGCTATCAGTGAAAGTCCCTCTAATGGCAGACTGGTGGAAAAGTAAGCTGGGACCAGCTTGTGCACAATTTTGAATGCCACACTAAGAGATGTGTACCTAATCCCATAGGCAGTGAAGAGCCATCAAAAGTCTGCAAGAGGACTGATCTGGTGACTGGTGACACCTTACGCATGCTATGTACTTGACACACAACACACTAGAGAGGAAGGGAGCAGGGCTGGGGGAGCGCACGTCATGTGCTCGCGTCACAGAGCTCGTCAGTAACAGAGTCCGGGTGTGGTCACAGACTCTGCTCATCCTGCCGCATCTCACCAGCATGGAGTTAGACCGGCCCTGTCTACCCAGCTGGTGTCCCTGTCTCGTGGCAAAGCCCAGGAGCCTCAGTCTGGCTGTTGCGTACTGAAATCAAACAGGCGAGGACACCAGCTTGCAGGTCAGCGGCGGGACCCCCAGGCTCGGAAGGCTGAGGAGGTGCATCTCTCGTTCTCCAGGTAGGGCAGCTGCAGCTGTCCCACAACCTGAGCTTGGTGATCCTGGTGCCGCAGAGCACTAAACACCGTCTCGAGGACATGGAGCAGGCTCTCAGCCCCTCTGTCTTCAAGGCCATCCTGAGGAAGCTGGAGATGAGCGCGTTCCAGCCCACCTTCCTGATGATTCCCCGCCTCAAAATGAAGAGCAGGCAGGACATGCTGGCCATCATGGAGAAGCTGGGTGAGCCCTGGCAGCTCGGGCTGGCTCCCAAACCATCCGGGAGACAAGGGGCCCAGGGCCCTACAATACGGTGGGACGCGCTCGAGTATTGTGTGCATCCATTATCTCAGGTTGTCCCTCAGTCCTGTACGTTAGAGGGGCAGGTGCCATGACCCCATTTGATCATGGAGGAAATGACTCAAAGTTTACATGACTCAGCCAAGGTCCCTTGAACTAGTTAGAAGTAAGCCAGAACCCCAGTCCGGGTCCCCGGCTCTCTCAACTATTTCCACTGTGATACATTGTGACATAGACACAGGGACAGGTGGCTAAGGTGGGCCATCGATGCCTCTCCCCCAGAGACATTTCATGACATTCAGCCACCCCATGGAATATACAAGAAGCAATGTGGGCAAGAAGGGCTGGAGGCTTCCGAGTTTAGGAGAAGCGCTAGACTGCATTCCCTAACCCTTGGCCTCATTTCCTGATATATCACTTCATTTTTTGTTAAAGAACTTGACCTCTTCCTAGATGATCTTGTTTTCTAGTATATGACGTCATACCCTTGTATGAGTCTATGACGTCTGATAACAATGACCTCTGTCTGATATATAGGGCCTCGCTTCCAAAGTCGTTGACAAGGATGCAATGGCTTCACTTTCCAGGGCTTTTAGGAGGTGAGGGCAAGGCCTCTCCCCACTTAAGAGAAGGTGCTGGTTGGAGTGAAGATGGGCCCACTGACACCGGATCCCGTGCCCTGGACCAGAGGGCATGGTAGATATTTTTGATAAGCGAGCAGAAGGAAGAAGAGAGTTCTGGGCCTGGGGACCAACCCAGAAAATTCAGGACAGATGTCTCCCGCAGCTGAGGGTTTCCTGCTGGTCACTGAGTCCTTGTGTTTCCTGGTCCTGCCCTAGAATTCTTTGACTTCTCCTACGACCTCAACCTGTGCCGGCTGACAGAGGACCCGGATCTTCAGGTTTCCGCGATGCAGCACCAGACGTGGCTGGAGCTGACGGAGACAGGGGTGGAGGCGGCGGCGGCCTCCGCCATCTCGGTGGCCCGCAGTTTGATGGTCTTTGAGGTGCAGCAGCCCTTCCTCTTCGTGCTGTGGGACCAGCAGCACAGGTTCCCTGTCTTCATGGGGCGGGTGTATGACCCCATGGGTTGAGCCCTGCAGGGGCCTGGCGGGGGACCAGCCCTACCCCTCAAGCCTCAGCTCTCCCAGTTACAGCCCTGTGGCTGCTGCCTGGACTTGTCCCCGGGCCCCTCCGGCCTCTGGTGTCCTTGGTCCTCCACCTGCAAGGCTCCCTGGAGTTCTGGGAAGGGTCCTGCTTCTAGTGTCCCTTCCCTGTGACTCTCCACACCACTTTTTGCAGCTTTCTCTGGTTCAAGTTCACTAGACTCTACAATTAAACTTGGCAGACCATGACTTTCTCTCTCATTGGTCTTTTGGTTTTAAAGGACCAGGGCTACCACGCTCCTGTGTCTGCAGCTATTGTTCCTTGTGACAAATCACTCCCACCTCGTGGCTTAAAACAACAATTGCTTATTTCACCTAAGCACCCAGGTTGGCTACATGGTCTTACTGATCTGGGCTGGACTTGGCTGATGTCCCTTGGGCTTGCCTACACGTCTGTAACAGTTGGAAGGTGGGTTGGGAGATGGCTAACCTACAGTGGCCTCAGTTGGGACACCTTGGCTATCCTCCACGTCTCCTACATCCGCCCAGCAGGCCGGCCTGTACTGGCGGAGTCCCAAGAAAGGAGTCACAAACAGGCCGTCTTTTTCTCACCTCTGCTTGCCCCAAGCTTACTCTTGGCCCATCAGCCAAAGCAAGTCACGTGGCCAGACCTGGAGTTGAGTGGAAAGGCACTAGAGTTACAGGGCTAAGTCATTAACTGGAGGCTATGCAGGCAACCCATTCATCACAGTCCCCATCTCCTTTGTTTGTGACACTATAGCAGCAGCTAACGTTGGGGACATATGCAGGCGGTCTGCTAAGAGCTTCTCAGACATTCATCCTCACAAGTTTATATGGTTCACTCGCAACCGGGAGAGGCTGACTGGCTCAAAGTCATGCAGTTAGGAAACGGCTGAACTGGCATTCGAAAGCCTGTCTCTCTGACTCTTAAGTCTAAGCTCATGGTCAGTATCTTCTATGTCTCTGCTCTCCGATCTTGAAAACTCTGCCTTTTCTTTCTTTCTTTGACATAGTGCCCATGTGTCGGCACTAAGCACGCAGGATGTAAAGATGACTTAAACTAGCCCCTGCCTTCAAAACCTACAGCTCCATGAGGGAGACGGGTAGGATGCTAGACTTTGAACCCCGAGGTTCTTCTCGTCCCTGAGATGTCTTAATGTGTGCGTTCCCATTTCTATGATATTGCATCTTCATAGACTCCCGGATGCTCCACCTCAGCCCTACAATGTCCCTCTTCCCCTTCCTCCCTCCTAATCCCACCTTTTTGTCTCCATTCCCTGCCTCCATCCCCCTCTGCATCTGGCCTCCCCCTGCCCCCTCTCCTTGGTCCGGTGCTGTCCACCCACATGTGCGGGCCGGTTTCTGGGGTTAGCCTTTGGGCTGCAGGTCCGGTCGTGTTTCCCGTCCCAGCTCTCATGTGCTCCTTCAGGCTGGCAGCCGTGAACAGCCCAGAGGTACGCATACTTCCCGTGATGCCCACGGGGATTTGGCCATCAGTCCCCAGACAGTTCTCAGGCATCTGCCCTCCCGGGTCTCAACTTAGGCCAAGCGAGTCCTGTCCGAGACGTTTCTATGGGGTGCTTTCCTTAAGGCCCTCAGAGCCAATGAGGATATATGATTGTGTCACTGCTGTCCCTGCTCCAGAGATGTCTGCTTCCTGCAGAATCTGGCTTCCCTGCCCTTCTCACAGAATACCCTGGTGATAAGGAGAAACTGAGGCATGCGGGCAACGCCTAGCTGGGCTCTGCAGCCAGGCTG